>CAUYRH010043385.1:0-93477 GCA_963574655.1 Perodicticus potto | reverse complement strand
GATTTGGCATGATCTGTTTTTTGAAATTATCTTTTGCTTTTATTTATAAATATTAGTTGTCTATTTTTTGAGACTTTCGAAAAAAAAAATAAGTTAACTGACGACTCCATACTGAGCCTCAGAGTTAAAGCATTTTATAATAGACATACTCTTATTTGACAATGTGAATATTACTTTCTTTGCATTATTATTATTAATATTGCTTAATATTGCTATGCAGTAATCGTCTGATTTCTTTTCTGAATGTATTTATCTTATTTCATTCTTTTCAAGGTTTTTGTTTCTAGTCCTTATCTTAAACACTTATTGTTATTAAATATTAAGCCTTTTTAATTCTGTGAAGGCAAAAAGGGTAAACCTAATAAACACATGTATATGTAACAATTAAAAAAAAAAAAAGAGGGAGCAGGGTTTCAGGAAATGTATTTTACAAGAGAAAACCTGGGCATGCCTAAAGACAAAGGGGACAGGAAAGAGGCAGAGATTGAAAATTCACACATCTTTCTTACTACTACAGCTAATTTAACATATCCATTCTGAGAGCTCTTCAACTTCCTTAAGGAATAGACTTTGAATAGCCTAGAATAGTTGTCCTAGAGCTAACATTTAAATGTGTCTCTTATGAACTCTAATAAAGATCTCATCCTCCATCTAAGAAAAAAAGCTTGAATCACACAATGAATTTCATAGTAAAACTAATCATGGAGGAAATAGTTACTGAACATTATTAGATCTCATGAATTGCCTCAGACTATAGAATGTGTTTATCTCTATACTCTGCTTCTAAATGACTTTTATGAATAGAGTAAAAACTGCCTGGGTGTGGAGTATATATCTATTACCACATAAAAGGAAGAGAAATTAATGAAAGTGTGATATAGTATATCTAATATGCTGACCTCTCAGTTTCTTAACCTCCTGATCTCTAATGACCTCTTCTTTCCGTTCCATGTCAGCCACCCACTTCCCACACCTTGGAAATTACCATCGCCCTTTACTACTTTATCTTCAAAATCACTAATTCAAACATGAATTTCTCTGACCACAAACATCCAGGTTGCTTGTTCAACTACGCCCATTATCATCATCCTTTCACCTCATCAAGCCCTCTAGTTCACTGATCCCTTCTCTACTTTTTCCCTATTAGTCAGAATTTTCTTTACTTCTCTCCTTATCCAGCTTAGGTTTCATATTGAATCACTTCTATAACACCAAAACCACAAAATCTCTTGCTTCACTATGTTAAATCATCACTTAGTGCATAGTGTATATGTTGTTATTGTTGATAAAGATGATGATGTTTTTATGCTCATACATTAAGTCCCTCATTCACAAACATCCAACTTATGTGTGATTCTCACTCACAAACAGGAGCTATTAAAGGTAATAGATAAATGTACCTGTTTCAACTTATATACAAATTCAACTTATGAACAAACCTACAGAACCTATGTCATTTGTAACCTGGGGACTGCCTATAAGCCAAATCTCAACCATTAATCATCGCTATTATTTACTTTTTCTGTGTCTGTATCCAGTAGCCAGTTATCGGACAAAGTCACACAATAGGAAGATTTATTTTAATACATATGATCAAAATCACTTCCTTCAGCACAGCCCTGAACACTGCTCACCAATCTTGCAGTGTTTATCTATTTCAATTTCTGCCACAACTTCTTCAAATTTTCTCCACTCTCCTAAAACCTCCAGAGCACTATTACCCAGCTCCAGCTCCACCCCTCCCATAAAAAGGCCTTGCCTATTACTTCATAGAGGAAATAGACCATTAGCTCCTTGGGTCTGACACATAGCAGGTATTCAAATATATGATAAATGAGTAAAAAGGAGAAACACATGAAAAAAATGGAAAATCTGGAAAGGCAACCTTAAACAGTTTTTTATTATAAAAAGTGGTAGGTATATAACATTACCTAAGTGCCCTCATCCCAGTTCTAAATGCTATGAGAATAAAATTTAGGTTTGCATATCTGCACCTACAGATGTGACCTATCCAGAAGGGTTTTCTCAATAGTCAAAAATCAGTAATCAGGAAATATGAACCTGTGTCTGTCTTAGCAATTGGCAGAGGTGTGATTACTCATTGTTCAATCAATAAATATTTACTGAGTTCCTTCTATAGTAAGGATTTGTGGAGGAGCATAAGAGCATGTAAGACCTGTCTTTGCCTTATGGAGCTTTAAGTCCCTAATATGCAGCAGGTGGAGTTGCTTTTAAAAAGAGCAGTAATTCTGGAAGTTCTAGTTAATGCAATGAGTCAAGAGAAGAATATAAAGGGAATTCAAATGGGGCAGAGGTCAAATGCTCCCTTTGCAGATGAAATGATCTTATACCTAGAAAACCCTAGAAACTCAACCTCAAAGCTCCTAGAAGTGATTAGGAAATATAGCAGTGTCTCAGGTTATAAAATCAATGTCCACAAATCAGTAGCTTTTTGCATATGCCAATAACAGCCATGTTGAGAAACAAATCAAAGACACAATTCCCTTCACAGTACCTTCAAAGGAATATGCCTAACAAAGGAGGTGAACGATATTTACAAAGTGAATTATGAAACCCTAAGAGAAGAAATAGCAGGCTCAGGCACCCATAACTCAGTGAGTAGGGCACCAGCCACATACACCGAAGGTGAGTGGGTTTGAGCCCAGCCCAGGCCAACTAAACAACAGTAACAAAACAGCCAGGCATTGTAGTCCCAGCTACTTGGGAGGCTGAGGCAAGAGAATTGCTTAAGCCTAAGAGCTTGAAGTTGCTATGAGCTGTGAAACTATGGTACTCTACAAAGGGTGACATAGTGAGACTCTGTCTCAAAAAGAAAAAAAAGAAAGAAAGAGCAGAAGACACTAACAAATGGAAGAATATACCATGCACTTGGCTGGAAAGAATCAACATTGTCAAAAGGTCTATTCTACCCAAAGCAATCTACAGATTCAATGCAATCCCCATTAAAATGACAACATCATATTTTGAAGAACTGAAAAATATAGTACTTTATTTTGTATGGAACCAGGAAAAAAAAAAACAAAAAACATATAGCTAAGGCGAGGCATCACCCTACCAGACTTCAGGCTATATTACAATTCCACAGTAATCAAAACAGCATGGTATTGGCACAAAAATAGAGACATAGACATATGGAACAGAATAGAAAACCAAGAGATGAAGCCAGTATCCACTTGCCATTGATCTTTGATAAACAAAACAAGAACATACACTAGGGAAAAGAATCCCTGTTCAACAAATGGTGCTGGCAGAACTGGATAACCACATATACAAAACTAACTGGATCCACACCTTTCACCACTTAAAAAAATTGACTCAAGATGGAGAAGAGACTTAAATCCAAGACACAAAATGATAAAAATCTTAGAAGCAAGTATGGGAACAACTCTTGATGATGGACTGAGGAAAGATTTTATGACAAAGACTTCACTGGCCATAACAACAACAACAAAAATTAACAAATGGAACTTAATTAAGCTGAAAAGGTTCTGCACAGCTAAGAACACAACAAGAAAAGCAAAAAGTCAACCTTCAGAATGGGAAAAGACATTTGCATGTTACAAATCTGACAAAGGGTTGATAACTAAAATCTACAGAGAGCTCAAATTAATCAACAAAATATAAGCAAACAATCCCATCTATCTCTGGGCAAGAGACATTAACAGAACATTCTCTGAGGAATGCAGACAAATGGCTTACAAACATATGAAAAAATGCTCATTGTCCCTCATCATCCAAGAAATGCAAATCAAAACCACCCTGAGATATAACCTAACCTCAATGAGAACAGCCCACATTACAAAGTCTCAAAGGTGCAGATGCTGGCATGGATATGGAGAGAAAGGAACACTTTTACATTGCTGGTGGGACTGCAAACTAATACAACCTTTTTAGAAGGAAGTATGGAGAATCTTCTAAGAACTCAAATTATACCTCCCATTTGATCCTGCAATCCCATTACTATGCATCTACCCATAAGGAAAAAAAAATCATTTTATCATAAGGACATTTGCACTAGACTGTTTATTGGAGCTCAATTTATAGTCGCCAAAATGTGGAAACAACCTAAATGCTCACCAACCCAGGAATGGATGAACAAGATGTTGTATATGTATACCATGAAATACTATGCAAACATTAAAAAAGATGGAGACTTTACACCTTTTGTATTAACCTGGATAGAGTTGGAATACATTCTTCTTAGTAAAGCATCACAAGAATGGAGAACCAAGAGGCCAATGTACTCAATTCAAATATGAAACCAGTAGACAATCTAATAAATACCCACATAAGAGAAAAACTCAAATCAACCCAAGGTGCGGGGAGAGGGAACAAAGGAGGGGAAAGAGGAGAGGAGGGAGGGAGATAGGAGGTTACCTTACCATATATGGCACATCTCTTGGGGGTGGGGCACAATTATAAGATGACATTACCTAAAAAAATGCAAACAGTGTAAACTCAATTCTTTGTGCCTTCAATGAACCTGAACTAATTAATAAAAAAAATGAAAAACAAGGGCGGCGCCTGTGGCTCAAAGGAGTAGGACACTGGCCCCATATGACAGAGGTGGCGGGTTCAACCCCAGCCCTGTCCAAAAACTGCAAAAGAAAAAGAAAAATAAATAAAAAGACTAGTAATTGGGAGGAAAAAGAATGATGTCAGCAAGATAGCCAAGTACAACCTCCCAGCACTCTGTCCCTCTCCTCTCCCAGCAAAACCCCAAAACAATGAATAAACAACTACATTTTGAGCAAAATAACTAAAGGAGATCACCAAAGAATAGCAAATAAGCAGAGGAATCCTGTAGAGCACAAAAAATGCAAGTTGGCTGCAAAGGAAAGGGAAGGAAACACCTCCTCCACCTTATCCCCTCAGTCAGAATCAGCTTGAACTCAAGAAGGATGCCTTCCTATAAGGAAAAGGAAAGCAAGAAGGCTCCAGCAGCCCATATCACCACCCTGGGCACCCGATATCTTTGCTACTGTGGATTTCTGAAGTTCTCAAAGGCTCTGAGCCCAGTTGAAGGGGAATTTTTGGGTCCACATGCCAAGTGCTGAGAGAGCCAAAATTTTGCCCAATGGCCACCTTTATGGGCCATGCTTCTACTGCATTGTGCCATCTTGAAACCACAGCCACTGCTAGAATTTGTCCTGCTCTGGCAGCAAGTAGCCATTGCACCCAGCTGCATTTCAGGCCCAGTTGCCACTGCACTATGATAACCTGGTAGTGCACCATCCCCAAGCAGATCTGGTTCTATGCCCTATGCCCCAAGACCAAGCTACCTCAGAGACATTTGATTCCCTTCATGTCAGTTGCTGGTGCACCCACCCCTTAAGAATAAACTTAAGAGTTGTCCCACCCCTCAGACACCTGTAATCTTAAACTACAAGAGCAGTCATGCATCCATTATTCCCCTCAACCCTCCTTCCAAGTATCATAGTCAAAGCAGTACCCTGCCTTTGTGGACCTCAGGCCTCCAGCATATGAGAGCAACCTACTCCCACCTCACCCCCAGGGACTCTGAGCCTCCAGCACAGTAGAGTAGCTGCACAGCACCATACCCAGCACCATACCTGATGCAGCACCCAGCCCCCTTAGGGATCTGGAAACACCCTTGGCCATGTGGCCATATTTCCTGGAGCTGAGCAGACATTGCACACCTCATGTCCCAAGGTATAGGAGCCATAGCTGAACTGTGCCACTTTGCTCTCCAGGCTAAAAAAGCCACAGTGCCCTGACTACCTGAACTAATCCCCAACAGTCTGAGGCTGAACAACCTCCACCTCTTTGGGAAGTGGTCATTGCTGCACTACTCTCTGCCCCCTCCCCGAAGACAAGCCATAGCAGCATCTTGACATTCCTGGGTCATTGCTGCTGCTGTACTCAGCCTTGCAGAGCCTGGACATGTCTCACTATCCCAGGGTGCCCATGGGATATGGTGGTGTAGGCATCTTGTCCAAATTTGACAGAATGGTTTTTGTAGGCTCATCCCCCCTAAGCCTGAGCTGCTATTGTGCCCTGTTGGTTCCAGGTCCTAAATTGCAGTTGTACCCTAGTTCCTAGGGTCTGAGCCCCTGCAGCATGCTTTCTTCCCTTGAGCTGTGTCAGTGCTGTGCTCTGCTCCCCAAGGTCAGAAGCACAGTTACATCCCAGCACCCTGGGCCTAACTTGCTATGGTGTACCTCAGAACAACAGACCCTGGTTGGGAGAACTGCATTCATTCATGTTTTGGAAAGGGCACCTATGCTTCAAATCCCAGGTGCTACAATAGAGTCACAAGACCCCAAGCCCATAAATTCAGCTCCACAGCTGCTCTGAGCACCTATGCCCTGGATCCCAGTACCACTGTGGCTCTGGCTGTGTGCCAAGTCAGGTCAGGTACCATGAGACATCCCCACAGCTAAGATTTCCCACTGTGGGAAAGACAAGAATAGGAAGATCCCTAAAGTGCTTTCCCTAATAACTTATGTGGCCACCATCACTGTCACAAACTCCTGTAGCTGAGACCACTGAAGCACCTACAGTCATTGACATTGATCACGACTGAAAAAGCTGAATGAAGACTATACCATTGCTTCTATGTGGAACCATCTACAGCAGCCTGCCCAACTGGCTCACTCAGACCCATCTGCAAGGGAAAGTCTTCCCCTACAAAAACCATTCTGTAAAATCTGGGCAAGGTGACTACACCATATATTGTAGACATCAACATAGGGATACAAGAAACAAAAAAATCAATGAAACATGAAACCACTGAAGGAACACAAAATTCTCCAATAATTGATCTCTAAAAGACGTGAGTTTAGAAATTACCTGAAAAGGAATTCAAAATAATAAATTTAGGGAAATTCAGCAAGATAGGCATTATGACAAGTTCATGAACTTGCCATCGTGTGCTTACATTGGCAGCACTATACAAACAATTCAATAAGGTTTCATAACCTTGGCATATCAGCTGTGTTCCTATCAACATGTGGCAGTGTCTTTTTGAGTGGCATTCATTATTGTTGTTGCATGTTTTCACATGCTGTTGCAAGAATGTCAGAGCTTGAATCAGAGCAACAAACAAACATTAAATTTCTTGTTAAAGTTGGCAATACTGGAAGTGAAATCAGGGACATGTTAGTCCAAGTTTATGGGGATAATACCACAAAGAAAATGGTAGTATACAAATAAATGGATTAAGCATTTTTCTGAGAGGAGAGGAAACGTCACTGATGAAGGGAGGTCAGGACAGCAAGTAATGAACTGAACTGATGAAAACATTGCAAAACTTCATCTAATTGTGTGTAAAAGTTGTCAGCTGACTACGAGAAGCATAGCAGGCCAAGGAAACATCAATAGAGAAACAGTTCCCAAAATCTTAACTGAAAATCTTAAGATGAGAAAGTTGTGTGCAAAAATGGTCCCAAATGAGCTTACCAATGAACAAAAGCAAAGTAGAACTGAAGTTTGTCAGGACCTTTTGGAGAGGCAAGAGAATATTTGGGGCCATATTATCACTGGTGATGAAACATGTTTGTACCAACACAATCCTGAAACAAAGCATCAAAGTGGAAGTCAGCCAATTCTTCATGACCTCAAAAAGTTCTGTCAGTCCAAATTAAGAGTCAAAACAATGTCATTAACCTTTTTTGATATAACAGAGATTATTCTTATGAATTTATACCACCTGGACAAAGAATTAAATCAAGTTTACTATTTGGAAATTCTTAAAGGGGTGCATGAAAAATTAGACAAAAATAACTTGAACTTTTGACCAACAACTAAGGGCTCCTGAATACAACAATGTACCAGCTCATCCTGTGAGGGAGTTTTTAGTCAGTAAACAAATAACTGTATTGTAACATACTCCCTACTCACCTGATCTTTCCCCCAGTGACTTTTCACTTTACCCAAAGAGAAAGGAAATATTGAAAAGAAGACAATTTGGTTTTTTTTATTTGTTTGTTTTGTTTTTTAGCTTTCTTTTTTTTTTTTTATTGAGTCATAGCTGTGTACAATAATTCAATCATGGGGTACAGTGTGCGGGTTTCACATACAATCTGATATTTATATCAACCTGATTGACATAACAGTCATGAGATTTTCTCATTTACTATGTGAAAAGATTTTTGATCCGTGACGTTGTTTTTTTTTTTTTTTTTTTTTTTTTTTTTTGAGACAGAGCCTCAAGCTGTCACCCTGGATAGAGTGCTGTGGCATCACAGCTCACAGCAACCTCCAATTCCTGGGCTCAGGCGAATATCTTGCCTCCACCTCCCAAGTCGCTGGGACTCCAGGTGCCTGCCACAACGCCTGGCCATTTTTTGGTTGCAGCCATAATTGTTGTTTGGCGGGCCCGGGCTGGATTCGAACCCGCCAGCTCAGGGATACATGGCTGGCGCCTTAGCCCGTTAAGCCACAGGAGCCGAGCCAATCCGTGACATTTTGATGATATTCAGGACATCATGGGTAATTCAACAACACTTCTGATGGCCATTCGAGAAAAAGAGTCCCAAAATTGCTGTGAAGTGTGGACTAGGTGCTGCCATTGGCACATAGCTTCCCAAGGGGAGTACTTTGAAGTGACCATAGTGATATTCAGCAATGACGTATGTAGCACTGTTACTAGGATGAGTTTACGACTTTAATTGTCAGAGCTCATATAAGAAGAGACAAAGAGACAATTCAGTGAAATCAGGAAAAAATCATGATCCAAATGAGAAATTCACAAAAGAGATATTATCAAAAAAAAAAAACCAAAGAAAAATGTTGGAGCTAAATAATTAAATCAACAAAATAAAAAATATAATATAGATTTTTTAATATCAGACTAGATAAAATATATGAAAGAAAGAATCTGTGAACTTGGATATAGTTCTTTTGAAATGATACAGTCAAAAGAAAAACAATAAAGAGGACTAGAGACAACCTAAGTGACTTATGGAGTATCATTAAGCAAAAAAACTTTTGCTTTATGGAGATTCAGAAGAACAGGCAGAGAAAGGGACAGAAAGCTTTTGTTGTTGTTGTTATTCTTAGTAAAATTATTGCTGACACCTCCAAAAATCTTGGGAGAGATATGGACATCCAGATCCATGAAGCTCAAAAGTCCCCAAATAGACACAACCCAAAAAGGTCCTCTCCAAGTTACACTGTAATCAATCTGTCAAAAGTCAAAGAGAGAAGTCTAAAAATATCAAAAGAAAAGCAAGAAGTCACATATATAGTAAAATTCTCATTAGAGTATCAATAGATTTCTGTACAGAAATCTTACAAACCATGAGAGAATGAAATAATATAGTTAAAGTACTGAAAGAAAAAAAAAATGCTAGCCAAGAATACTACCAGCAAAGCTGTCCTTTAGAAATGAAGGAGAAATAAAGTTTTTTCCACATAAGAAAAAGCTGAAGGAATTCATCACCACTAGATTTGCCATATAAGAAATGATAGGCCAGTCATGATGACTTACACCTGTAATCCTAATACTCTTGGAGGTCTAGGGGGAAGGACTGCTTGAGCTTAGAAATTCAAGACCAGCCTGAGCAAGAGTGAGATTTTATCTTTACTAAAAATAGAATAATTATGCAGGCATGGTGGCAGTGGCAGGAACCTATAATCCCCAAAGAGGATTGCATGAGCACAGGAGTTTTTGAGGTTGCTGTTAGCTATTATGGTATAGCACTATAAGCAGGGCAAAAGTGTGAGACTCTATCTCAGAAAAAAAATGATTGAGGAAGTTCTTCACGTGGAAACAAAAAGATGATAATTACTATTATGAATACGTATGAAAATAAAAAGTTCACTGGCAGAGATAAAAACATAGTCAAAACCAGACGAGATCTTTACAGTAAGGGTGGTGTATAAGTCATAAATATTTCTAGTATGTGCATAAAGGTTAAAAGTCAAAATGGTCAACAAAACTAAAGTTATAATAAGTTGTTAAAGAATACACAATATGAAAAGATGTAAATTGTGACATCAAAAACATAAATTGTGTAAGAGGGTAAAATTCTAGTTTGTGTTTTTGACAGATTAAAACAAAATAAGATCTACTACATGCTACCTACAAAGCACCCACTTAAGCTTTAAGGACGTACACAAAGTAAAAGAGAAGGAGTAAAAGAAAATATTCCATGCAAATGGTAATGAAAAAAGCAGAGTGGCTATGTTTATATTCCACAAAATAGAATTCAAGTCAAAAAATTTTTATAAGAAACAAAGAAAAAAAGTCATTATTTAATGATTTAAAAAGGGTCAATTAGTCAAGAGCACATAACAGGTATAAATGCATATGTACTCAACACTGAAGCACCCAAATACATAAAGTAAATATTAATGGATATAAAGGGATAAATACTTGATAGCAGTGCAAAAATAGTAGAAGATTTAAATATCCCACTTTCTTGAGTGGATCAATCAGCCAGACAGAAAATTAATAAGGAAATACTGGACTTGAATTTCACTTTTGATCAAATCGACCTAACTAACATATAAAAAACTTTCTATCCAACAGCAGCAGAATACATATTTTCCTCTAGTACAGTGGTTCTCAACCTTCCTAATGCCTCCTAATGTCATGACACTTTAATACAGTTCTTCATGTTGTGGTGACCCCCTACCATAAAATTATTTTCATTGCTATTTCATAACTGTAATTCTGCTACTATTATGAATCATAATGTAAATATCTGATATAGAGGATGTATTTTCTTTCATTCATACAAAGGGGTTGCAACCCACAGGTTGAGAACCACTGCTCTAGTACAGTGGAACATTCTCTAGGATAGACCATATGTTGGGCCACAAAACAAGTCTTAACAAATGTTAAGAAGACTTAAATCATATCTAGTATAAATAACAGGAGGAATCTTTGAAAAATTACAAATATGTGAAAATTAAATAATATGCTGCTGAGTAACCAGTCAAATAAGAAATAAAAAGAGAAATTTAAAAATAACTTGAGACAAGCAATAATGAAAATACAACTTACCAAAACCTGTGAAATGTGGCAAAAGCAGTTCTAAAAGTGAAATTTCTAGCAATAAAGTCTACATTAAAAAATAAAGGGTGAGATCACACTTGAGGTGCATCTTTGAAGGGTCAGGAGAAACCTACTAAATGCAGAACACAAATGTTTTCATACAGTAAACGAGAAAATCTCATGAACGTTATGTCGAACAGGCAGATGAAAATATTTCAGACTGTATGTGAGGCCCGCACACTGTACCCCATGATTGAACTAATGTACACAGCTATGATTCAATAAAAAAACAAACAAACAAACAAAAAAGTAAAAATATCCTGCTATGGTTTGAATGGATGCCAAGACGTTCATGTGTTGGAAATATAATCCCCAACGCAAAAGTTATGAGAGGTAGGACATAATAAGAGATAATTATGTCATGAGAGTGGATTACTGTTATCATGGAAGTAGATTAGTTATCACAAGAATGGGTTTGTTATAAAAGTGAGTTTGGCCCCCTTTTTCTCTCTTATACTTTCTTGCCTTTCCATTTCTTACCAAGGAGTGTCACAGAAAGAAGGCTATAGTCACATCTGGGCTCTTCAATTTTTGACTTTCCAGCCTCTAGAACTGTAAGGAATATATCTCCTAATTTTTGTAAATTTCCCAGTGTGTGATATTGTGTTATACTAACAAAAAACGAACTAAAAGCCCATATAAACTGTCCAACATTATGCTTCAAGGAACTAGAAAAAGAACAAACTAAACCACAAATTAGCATAAGAAATAAAATCAGAATAGAAATAAATCAAATAAAGAGCAGAAAAACCACAGAATCAATAAGTTGTTTGAAAAAAATAAACAAAACTGACAAACTGTTCCCCCGTCTCAAAACAAAGAGAAAAGACTCAAATAAATAAAATCAAAAGTGAAAGTGAATAAATTACACTAGATACCATAGAAATTAAAAGGATCATAAGGAACTTTTACAGACAATTATATGGCAACAGATTGGATCATCTAGAGGAAATGGATAAATTTCTAGAAAAATACAACTTACCAAGATTAAGTCAGAATAAATAGAAAGCCTGAACAGACCAATAATTATCAAAAGATTGAAGAAGTAATATAAAACCCCCAACAAACAAAAGCCCAGGACCCAGTGGCTTCACAACTAAATTCTTCTCAACACTCAAAGAATAATTAATACCAGTACTTCTTAAACTCTCCTATATGGTAAAGCTAAAAGTAATACATCTAAACACATTTTATGAATCCAGCATCACCTTGATGCCTAAGCCAAAGAGCTCACCAGAAATGAAAACAATAGGCCAATCTTATTGATGAATATTGATGCAAAAATCCTCAATAAAATATTAGGTAACAAAATGCAATAACACATAAAAGAAATTATACATCACAACCAACTAGGATATAGTCCTGGTATGCAAAGCTGGTTTAACATATGCAAATCAATCCATATTATACATCGCATTAACAGAATGAAAGATAAAAACCATATAATCATCTCAATGGATACAGGAAAAGCATTTAACAAAGTCCAATATCCTTTCTTGATAAAAACTCTCAAAAGTTTAGGTACAGAAGGAAAGTTCCTCAACACAAAGGACAACACAACAACAAAGACCAATTAACATTATAATCAGTGGGGGAAAACTTAAAGCTTTTCCACCGAGATGTGACACAAGGCAAGAATGTCCACTTTTATGACTTCTATTCTACATAGTACTGGAAGTACTAGCAAGAGCAATCAGATAAGAAAAAGAAGTAAAAGTCATCCAAGTTGACAAGGAAGTAATATCATTATCTCTATTTGTAAATGGGATGATCCTATACGTAAATACCTCCAAGGATTCTATACACACACACACACTCACACAAAAAAACTGTTAGAACAAATGAATGAATTCAGTAAAGTTACAGGATACAATTTAACATTAAAAAATTAGTAATTTTTTTTCTACACAAATAATGACCTGACAGGAAAAGAAATATAGAAAATAATTCCACTTATGCTAGCATAAAAATACTTAGTAATAAATTTAACCAAGGAGGTAAGAGATACCTACACTGAAAATGATAAAACATTGATGAAAGAAATTGCAAAAGATACAAATAAATGGAAAGATATGTTGTGTTCATGGATTGGAAGAATTAGTATTATTAAAATGTCCATACTACGAAAAACAATATATAGACTCAAGTCAATCTCTGTCAAAATCCCAATGACATTCTTCAAAGAAATTATAAACTCCCCCACCAGGCTCCTACCACAGCCGGTGGCAATGCCCTCTAGATCCCCGCCAGCTCCTGCAACCTATGCACAGCAGTACCCCATACCAGCGGCATCACCCCCAACAGTGGCAGTGCCACCCCTGACAGTGGTGGCGGCTCTACAGTCCCTCCCATTGGGGTCAAATTTAGAGAGAAACCTCCTCAATTCTGTGGAACATGGAGGGAACCTGACCTGACCTGCAGGGGTTCCAGAGGTGGAGTGTGACCAAGGCAGAGGCGTGGTCTCTGAGGGAAGAGAACCACACTCTTCCACAGTAACCTCCACCTGGGGACAGATGCAGGTGGAGCATTCCCCAGTTTCCAATGATCACCAGAGAAAATCAGGCCTGAACTAGTACCACCTGCAGGTTGCACAGTGAGATGGCCCAGTCAGGGAGGCATTGTCTCATCTTTGACTTAGGTGCAAATCCCTGGTGTACTTGAGTATTAGAGAAAGCTGAGCTGCAGCCCTGCAGGGTTACCAGTGACTGGGGGTGATGGTGATGCAATGTGGGAAAAGAGGCACCAGCACCCCTGGAATAATTCTTTTTCTCGGTGGGCCTTTCTGACTCCACAGACCACCAGAGTGAGTCACAATTGAGCTGCCAGTGGACCCCTGCTGCCCAGTTGCTGGAAACCTTTTGAACTCTCTCACATGATCTGTGTTTGTGCTGAATGGGACAATTGGTTTGGAACTCTTGATCTGGGCCAATCACCAGGGACTCTCCAAGGTTATAGCCTGGTTGGGTTGTAGAAGGAGGGTCTGATTCTCCTCTCCCACTTATTACCAGTGGGGGGCAGGGTGTCTTAATTGCTTGCATTCCTCCACAGCTGAGATTTCAACACAAAGTCACTGATCCACTAGGACTGGTCAGAGTCTAGCTAAATACAAGACAGACTCATCTAGCCCCATCCTACCAAGCAGGTCCCCAGAGTCTCAGGCTGTAGTACTGAATGGGACCTTGGTAAACCCATAGGAAAAAGCCATAGTCACCAGGTCAAGCACTCTGGTAAAGTGCTGATTACATCTCCAGGAGCCCTCAATTTAATTCCACCTTACCAGCCTCTCTAAACAAATGGTGAAAAGTAACCATGGGGAAGAATCAGAAGAAAAACTCAGGCAACATGAATAACCAGAGTAGATCAACTCCCCCAAAGTATGACAAAGGAGATGCAACATTAGATGCTATTCATAAACAAATGGCTGAGATGTCAGAAATTGAGTTCAAAATTTGGATAGCAAATAAGATTAACAGAATTGAAGTAAAATTGGAAGTAGAAGTTTCAAGGAATAATGCAAAAGTTGGCTTAAGAATTCCATGAATGCAAAGATAAAATCACCAAAGATTTTTGACAAATTGAGGCAAATATTTGCATCCTTCAATGATCTGAGAAATTAGGTAGAATCCCTCAGTAATAGGATGAAGAAGGCAGAAGAAAAGATCTTGGACATTGAAGACAAAGCTTTCGAATGCTCCTAAACACTCAAAGATGAAGAGAAATGTAGAGCAAAGACGAATCATTCCTTGAGAGAGTTGTGGGACCACTCCAAAAAAGCAAACGTTCACCTTATTGAAATTCCTGAAGGTGATGAAATTGATCTTAAAGGCACAGATGCTCTACTCCAAGAGATTTTAGAGGAAAACTTTCCAAACATGGCAAGAGATACTGAAATTCAGATCACAGTTTCAGAACCCAGCCCAACTCAATCCAAAAAAACCATTCACTAGACACATTGTAATTAACTTCACCAAATTTAATATGAAAGAAAAAACCCTGCAACCAGCCAGATGTAAGAAAATCATAAACTACAAGGAGAAAATATTAGAATGACTGCAGGTCTTTCTGCTGAAACTTTTCAAGCAAGAAGAGGATTGTCACCAACTTTCAATTTCCTGAAACAAAACAACTTTCAGCCCAGGATCCTGTATCCAGCTAAACTGAGTTTCATTTATGATGGAGAAGTCAAATACTTTAATGAAATTCACATGTTGAAGAAATCTGCCATAACTAAACCAGCAGAAATTCTCAGACCCATCCTCCATAATGACTACCACGATGCTTTACCACCAAGGTAAACTCAATCAGAAATTATTGATCAAAACCCAACTTCCACAGTGACAAAAAGATAAAAAATGTCCACTGGTCTTTCGAAAAACTTGACACCCAAAATACTTCCAGGCTTATCAATACTCTCAATTAAGGTGAATGGCTTAAATTGTCCACTAAAGAGGCATAGGTTGGCTGACTGGATACAAATATAAAGACATTAGTGAAAAAAGTGGTAAAATCCAAATATAGTCTGCATTTTAGTTTATAGTGATATATCAATGTTAATTTCTTAGTTTGGACAAATGTATCATGGCTATGTAAGATGTTAGCTTTAGGAGAAACTGGTGAAAGGTACACATGAACTTTCTGTACTACCTTTGTAATTCTTCTAAAAATCTAAAATTATTCCAAAATAAAAGATATATTTAAAAAAAAAAAACCCTCAGGCCAGATATCTGCTGTATACAAGAATCTCATCTTATTTTAATTGATAAATGTAAACTCAGGGTGAAAGTATGGACATCTATAATCCAGGCAAATGGAAAACAGAAAAAAGCAGGGGTTGCAATTTTATTTGCAGATACATTAGGCTTTAAACCAACAAAATTAAGGAAAGACAAGGATGGTCGGTCACTTCATATTTGTTAAGGGAAACACTCAATATGATGAGATAACAATTATTAACATTTATGTGCCCAACTGAAATGCTCCTCAATTTATAAGCAAGACCATAACAGACATGAACAATTCGATATCTTCTAGCACCATAACAGTCAGAGATTTGAACACCCCTTGGCAGAGTTGGATAGATCCTTCAAGAAGAAACTAAACAAGAAATTCTGGACTTAAACTTTACTATACAACAATTGCCCTTGGCAGAGTTGGATAGATCCTTCAAGAAGAAACTAAGCAAGAAATTCTGGACTTAAACTTTACTATACAACAATTGAATTTAATAGGCACCTACAGAACATTTCATCCTAACAAAATTGAATACACATTCTCTCATCAGCCCATGGAACATCCTCCAAAAATTGATCACATCTTAGGTCACAAGGCTAACTAAATCAAATTTCAAAGAATAGAAATTATTCCTTGTATTTTCTCAGATTACCATGGAATAAAAGTTGAACCCACCAATAATAGGAATCTGCATACTCATACAAAGACATGCAAACTAAATAACCTTATGCTGAAAGATAGCTCAGTCAAAGATGAGATTAAAAAGAAAATTACCAAGTTTTTGGAACAGATTGATAATGAAGATATAAATTATCAGAACCTCTGGGATAGTTCAAAGGCTGTCCTAAGAGGTAAATTTATAGTGCTGCAAGCCTTCCTTAAGAGAACAGAAAGAGAGGAAGTCAACAGCTTAATCTGACATCTCTAGCAACTGGAAAAGGAAGAATACTTCAACCCCATACCTAGCAGAAGAAAAGAAAGGACCAAAAGTAGAGCTGAATTAAATGTCAATGAATCCAAAGGTTGGTTTTTTTGAAAAGTTTAACAAAATTCAAAAACCCTTGGCTAGCCTAACCAAAAATAGAAAATTAAAATCCCTAATTTCATCAATCAGAAATGACAATGGCAAAATAACAACAGACACCTCAGAAATTAAAAAAAAAAAATCTTAATGAATAATACAAAAAGCTCTATTCTCAGAAATTTGAAAATCTGAAAGAAATTGACCAATACTTGGAAGCATGCCACTTTCCTAGACTTACCAGAAAGAATTAGAAATGTTTAACAGACCTATATCAAGTACTGAAATAGCATCAACTATATAAAATCTCCCAAAAAAGAAGAGTCTGGGACCAGATGGCTTCACATTGGAATTCTACCAAACCTTTAAAGAGGTACTATTACTTATATTACATAACCTTTTCCAAAGCAAAGAAAAACAAGGACTACTTCCCAACACATTCTATGAAGCCAATATCACCCCAATCCCCAAACCAGGAAAAGACACAACAAGAAAAGAAAATTATAGACCAATATCACTAATGAATATTGATGCAAAAATATTCAGTGAGATCCTAGCAAACAGAATCCAGCAATACATCAAACAAATTATACACCATGACCAAGTGGGTTTTATCCCAGGGTCTCAAGCATGGTTCAATATACGCAAATCCATAAATATAGTGCATCACATAAACAAATTAAAACACAAACACCATATGATTCTCTCAATTGATGCAGAAAAAGCTATTGACAATATCCAACATCCTTTCATGATCAAAACACTTTAAAAATAAGTATTGAATGGACATTTCTTAAACTGATAGAGGCCATCTACAGCAAAGCCACAGCCACTATCATATTGAATGGAATTAAACCGAAATCATTTCCACTCAGATGAGGAACCAGGCAAGGTTGCCCATTTGTCTCCACTACTTTTTTTTAACATTGTAAGGAAAGTCTCAGCCATCACAATCAGGCAAGAAAAGGTGCTCAAGGGTATCCATATAGGGTCAGAAAAGATCAAACTTTCACTCTTCACAGATGATATGATTGTATACCTGGAAAACCCCAGGGATGCAGCTACAAAACTCTTAGACGTGATCAAGGAATACAGCAGCATTTCAGGTTACAAAATCAATACTCACAAATCTGTAGCCTTTATATATACCAACAATAGTCAAGCTGAAAAAACAGTCAAGGTCTCTATTTCTTTTACAGTAGTGCCAAAGAAGATGAAATATTTGGGAGTTTACCTAACAAAGGTAAGAAAGATCTCTATAAAGAGAACTATGAAACTCTGAGAAAAGAAATAGCTGAAGAGATTAACAAATGGAAAAATACACCATGCTCAAGGCTGGGAAGAATAAACATTGTTAAAATGTCCATACTACCAAAAGCAATATACAATTTTAATGCAATCTCTATTAAAGCACCACTGTCATACGTTAAAGACCTTGAAAAAAATAATACTTCACTTTATATGGAATCAGTAAAATCCTTAAATAGTCAAGACATTACTCAGAAAAAAAACAAATCAGGAGGAATCACACTACCAGATCTCAGACTATAATATAAATCAATAGTGATCAAAGCAGCATGGTACTGGCACAAAAACAGAGAGGTAGATGAATGGAACAGAATAGAGAACCAAGAGATGAACCCAGATATTTACCATCATTTGATCTTCGATAAACCAGTCAAAAACATTCAGTGGGGAAAAGACTCCCTATTTAACAAATAGTGCTGGTTGAACTTGCTGGCAACCTATGGAAGACTGAAACTGGACCCACACCTTTCACCATTAACAAAAATTGACTCTCACTGGATAAAACATTTAAACTTAAGACATGAAACTATAAAAATACTAGAAGAAAGTGCAAGGAAAACGCTTGAAGAAATAGGCCTGGGTACAACATATGAGGACCCTCCCACCCCAGGCAATTGAAACAACACCAAAAATAAATTATTGGGATCTAATCAAACTAAAAAGCTTCTGCACAGCCAAGAACACACTACGTAAAGCAAGTGGACAGCCCTCGGAATGGGAGAAGATATTTGCAGGTTATGTTTCTGACAAAAGTTTAATAACCAGAATCCACAGATAACTCAAATGTATTAGCAAGAAAAGAACAATTGATCCCATCTCAGTGTGTGCAAGGGACTTAAGAGAAACTTCTCTGAAGAAGACAGGTGCTTGGCCTACATACACATGAAAAAATGCTCATCATCCCTAATCATCAGAGAAATGCAAATCAAAACCACTTTGAGATATCTAACTCCAGTAAGATTAGCCCACATCCCAAAATCATAGATGTTGACGTGGATATGGAGAAAATGGAACACTTCTGCACTGCTGGTGAGAATACAAACTAATGTGTTCCTTTTGGAAAGATGTTTAGAGATCACTTAAGGATCTAAAAATAGACCTGCCATTTGATCCTACAATTCCTCTACTAGGTGTATATCCAGAAGACCAAAAAACTTTATAACAAAGATATTTGGACCATAATGTTTATTGCAGCCCATTTCATAATTGCTAAGTCATAGAAGAAGCCCAAGTGCCCATCGACCCATGAATGGATTAATAAATTGTGGTATATGTACACTATGGAATATTACGCAGCCTTAACAAAGATGGAGCCTTATCTCTTTTATGTTTACATGAATGGAGCTGGAACATATTCTTAGCAAAGTATCTCAAGAACGGAATAAAAAGTATCCAATGTACTACTATGAAAACAAATTATAAGTACCCACACTTCCATATGAAAGCTATAACCCAACTACAGCCCAAGTTGAAGGGGAAATAGGAAATAGAGGGGTGGGGAAGGAGTTTAATTGGTGGGACCACAACTATGGTACTTTTTACAAGGGTACATATTAATCTACTAAGTGTAGAATGAAAGTATTCCACATTGTATATAAAATCAGCACATTGTACCCCATAATTGCATTAATGTACACAGCTATGATTTAATATGAATAAATAAATAAAAATAAAAATACACACACAAAAAAAAAAAATAGTAAAAGCAATCCTAAAATTTATATGGTAACATAAAAGTCCTCAAATAGCCAAAACAATGTTGAGGAAGAGAAACAAAATTGGAGGCATCACACTTACTGACTCAGAAGTATATTAAAAAGTTAGAGCAATCAAAACAGTATGGTTTGGTAATAAAACAAATACATAGATCAGTAAAACAGAATAGAGAGCTCAGACAGAAAACCAAACATGTACAGTCAACTAATTTCTGAAGAGGACACCAAGAGAATACAGTGAAAAAACGATAGTCTCTCCATGAAATGGTGCTGACAAAACTGGGATTTCTGCATGAAAAGAATGAAATTGGGTCTTTATACCATATGCAAATCAATTCAAAATGGATAAAAGGTATAAATGTAAGCCCACAAACTATAAAACTCCAGGAAGAGAACAGTGGGGAAAAGATCCTGAACACTGGCCTTGAAAATGTTTTTTGGGGGGTATCACACAAAAAGTTCAGGCTGCAAAAGCAAAAATAAATAAATGGTACTATATCAAACTAAAAAGCTTTTGCACAGCAAAGGAAACAATCAACGAAATGAAATGGCAATCTACGAATTGGGAGAAAATATTTGCAAAGCTTATATATGATAAAGAGTTAATATACAAAATGCTTGGATATAAAGAACTCATACAACTCTACATAGAAAAACAAATAACCTACTGACCAAAATGGGCTAAAGAACCAAATTGACATTTCTCCAAAGAAGACATAAACATCTGTGAGAGGTATATGAAAATACGCTCAATACCATTAATTATGGAAATGCAAATTAAAACCACTATGAGGGCTCAGTGCCTGTGGCTCAACGGGCTAAGGCGCCAGCCATATACACCTGAGCTGGCGGGTTGGAATCCAGCCTGGGCCCACCAAACAACAATGATGACTGCAACCAAAAAATGGCCAGGCGTTGTGGCGGGCACCTATAGTCCCACCGACTTGGGAGGCAGAGGCAAGAGACTCTCTTGAGCCAAAGAATTGGAGGTTGCTGTGAGCTGTGATGTTACAACACTCTATCCAGGGTGAAAGCTTGAGGCTCTGTCTCAAAAAAACAAAAACAAAAACAAACAAACAAAAAAAACCACTATGAGATACCACTTCACAAAATCCATTAGAATGGCTATTACCAAAAAGTCAAAAGATAGCAAATGCTGGTGAGAGTGTGGAGAAAAGGGAACTCATGTTGTTAGAAATGTAGATTGATTGGTATAGCCATCATGGAAAACATTGTGAGGATGTCTACAGACTTTAAACACCCAGATATGACCTAGCAATTACTCTTCTGGGCATACACCCAAAGGAAATGAAATCATCACCTCATCAAGATATTTGCACTCCCATGTTCACGGTAGCCAAGATATGGAAACAACCTAAGCGTCCATAAACAGATGAAAGGATAAAGAAACTGTGGTGTAAATGTATACAATAGATTATCATTTAGTTCTAAAATAGAATGAGATCTTTCCATTTGCTGCAATGTGGATGAGCACAGAAGACATTTTGCTAAGTGAAATAAGCCAGATACAGAATGAAAAATGTTGCATATTATTTGTATGTGGATTCTTTTTAAAAAGATTCAAATATATAGAAATACAGAAATAATATAATAGACATACTCTTATTTGACAATGTGAATGTTACTTTCTTTGCATTATTATTATTATTGCTTAATATTTCAATGCAGCAATCATCTGATTTCGTTTCTGAATGTATTTATCTTCATTCATTCTTTACAAGGTTTTTGTTTCTAGTCCTTATCATAAACATTGTTATTGTTATTAAATTTTAAGTCTTTTTAATTTTGTGAAGGCAAAAAGTGGAAACCTAATAAACACATGTATATGTAAAAAAAATAAATTCAAATATATAGAAATAGAGAAAAAACTAGTTACTAGGCATAGGAGTTAAGGAAGAAATGGAGAAACAGAGGTCAGAGGACACAAAGTAGCAGATATGTAAGGTGAACAAGTCTAGAAATATAATGTACAATATGAGGACTATGGGTAATTAAAATGTACTGAATTTGGGATCTATAGTAAATGAGCAGATTTTAGCTGCTCTTGCCACAAAAACAAATAAATGAATAGTTATAGAGATTACAGACAATAGTTTGTTTTACTGTCATTATCATTACCTTTTTACTATTTTTTGTATCCTGTAACATCATGTTGTATACCTAAAATTATACAATTTATTTTTTAAAGAAAGACTAGTAATAAATGACTTAGGAATTCTTATTGCTTCCCAATCAACTGTGAAGAATTCTGATGGCTGGGTGGCGCCTGTGGCTCAGTGGGTAGGGGCCGGCCCCATATACCGAAGGTGGCAGGTTCAAACCCAGCCCCCTGCAACAAAAAAATAGCCGGGTGTTCTGGCAGATGCCTGTAGTCCCAGTTACTCGGGAGGCTGAGGCAAGAGAATCACCTAAGCCTAGGAGTTGGAGGTTGTTGTGAGCTGTGTGATGCCATGACACTCTACCGAGGGTGATAAAGTGAGACTCTGTCTCTACAAAAAAAAATTTTAAGAAGAATTCTGATGGCTGTCAAAAAACTGTCACTTCCAAGAGGCACCTGTGGTTCAAAGGAGTAGGGCGCCAGCCCCATATGCCAGAGGTGGCAGGTTCAAACCCAGACCCAGCAAAAAACCACAAAAAAAAAAAAAAAAAAAAAAAAAACTGTCACTTCCTAAAATATGATTTAATACCTGAGACTATTCAACACTACAGACAGAAGTGGGTAAACAGAGAAATTTGGAATTAACACTGATATTAAAATGTTTTATGTTTTTCAAATCTCAAGGCAGCCTTTAGTTTTCAAAATGTTTTTCAATGGAAGAAACACCTTGAAAACATTTATTAAATCTATTACCTGCACAACTATTATAGTCAATGGAATGATTCTGAATGTATGAGCTTGATGAAAATGAAAAATAAGTACTGATGCACCCATGTCTAGGACTCTAAACTTGGCTGTGCATCAGAATCACCTAGGTAATATTTAAATATATGTATTTCTACCTCCACCCCCCAGGCCTACTCAATAAGAATCTCTAGGTTTCAAGTCTAGAAATCTGTATCTTTAATGTGCCTAAAATGACTCTGATGCACTTTGAGGTCTGGGAACCAATGTTAGATCATTTAGAGTATTTACTGCATTCGACCCCACAAGAATTTCTACATGGTAGGATAGCAAAATAAATTATTGATTTTTAAAAAAACATAAATTTCTTGTGACTAGCAGGTTATTTTTGGTAAAATTTACTATAAAACTGGATTGTTTTTAAGGGCTCTATATACACCTTATAAATGTATCAATACCCCTTGTACATAGATTATGTATACTATATTTATGTCCATTTTATAGGACTTGGAGTCTAATTTTTAACTATGTTAAATGATTAGAGATTTATAATTCCTATATCTTTGCTTTTATGCTATATTGTTCATTATATTTATGATTTATTTGATGCTGAGTCTTTGGTCAGGAACATAATCACCAATTATAATATTATTCCTTTGGGAAAAGATAATCCATTTTATGACACAGTTTCCAGGAATACCACTGTAGCAAAAATCAGTGACTGCCTCAGAAGGGTGCTCACTTTTCAAAAAAGGATATTCCTGAAAAGTACCATAAATTGAATTTTTATCAGTCAACTCAATAAAACTCTACCAAGGACCTGCTGTACCTAAAGTAATCCTTTAGGAAAGAAAGAAATACTTTAGAAAATTAAAGCCTCATCCTTATTTGCTCTGAAAATTTCCATTTAATACACAGAGAGATATTAAAACAGGGCATACTAATATTTAAGTAGAAACTAGTCTAGATTACAATGCAAATGATATTTTTCTTGATTATAAAACTGCAGATCAGATATTTTGAAGCAAAAAACATAATCACTGAACCTCCAGTCCAAGGAGATTATCTTTTGTAGTGCTGTGGATGCAGATAGAAAGTGAGTTTCTTTATTCTCAAAGACTTAAAAGGATGAGAGTACAGACAAATGTTCACACAATGTTCCTGTGAGTGAATGAAAATGGCAGGTGTGAGGATCCTCCTTTTTCAGAATGAGAAATACAAGTACAGGTTGATATGTGCGGCTTAAATGCTGAAGATTTCTGAGTGCACATAGGTAAACCAGATGCTAGAATCAACTAAAGAACCAAGGATTATTTATTCTAAAAAAGACTCCTGCTCAAACTAGCAATTTCCCAGGGTAGTAGAAGACGAGATTTAATCAGAAAAGGCACGCAAATGTACTTTGCAAACTCTTAAGTAAATAAAGAGAACACATTTCTCAGTTGAGAATGAGGATGGGTGCAGTGTTCTTAAGGGTTTAAGGGAAAGTATGACAATATCTAGAAACACAAGAGTACAACGAATTTAAAGTGAGAGCCGGTAGTATGATTGTGTTTTTCTCCAGCCACTTTCACTGCACAAGTACAAGCACCAAGGAGGCAGAAATTAACTAAGATTGTGATTTGCCAATTGAATGAAAAGAAGTAAAAGGCAGCAAGGGAGTTTGAATAGTATATGCATGCAAGGGGCCTGACAGAGTGGTGGCAGTTAGAAATAGAAAAGGATGGGACTGAGAAAGTCTCTCAAGATCAGACTAATAGGTGTAAAGAGTATCATGAAAGGTTCAAAAATGGCTCAACATAGGTTTTAGTCAAGTAGTAGCATTTGAACATTTCCTCTGTATAGAGTATTACACAGGTGGGATTGGATTAGAGAGGTTGGCTGTAGATCTAGGTTTCCTTCAGTAGAACTAAGCTACCTGAGATGCATAGTCAAGGCATATATCTGACAATCAGTTTAGGAAATTAGGAGTAGAGGACAAGAGTAATTTTGAGTAAGTTGGAAATAGGTTTGAGGTTGAGCAAAGAGACCACTGGATAATGGAGTAGAGTATCACCTAAGTGATGGTGAGGTAGAGAGGTAGAATGGAATCCTAGGACAGGTTGAATAACATGAATCACAGGACAGGGAAACAGGTATTTTGTTGTGTGTTAGGCTTGTCTCCCTCTCACCCCTCTTATCCTTTGCAGCATAATTTATAACACAAAGTATAATGTACCTTCTTTTTTGGATATAAAGTATCTTCTAATCATGTAAATGACAGTAGGGAACCTTCTTAACACACACATGCAATGAATTCAGATACATGGAGAAAATAAGTGGTCAAAAGTCCTTTAAATTTATCTAGAAGTGATTACTAAGGCAAGTATTATTATGCCGAGAAGGAAATGGTGTAGTACAGAAGAAGGACCAAACTGGGAATCTGAAGACCAGGTTTCTAATTCAGTTTGAGAAATCTGAGCTTTACTTTTGTCATATGTAAAAGAAGGTAATGCCACCCTCTCTACACAATCAAAAGGTCTCTGGCTAAGAAAGTAAGATTCTTGAGGGCAGGGACCTTTACTGTCTTGTTTGTCACATAATCTCTAGCACTTAGCCTGACACATAGCAGGAGTTTATGAACATTTGTTAGGCAAAGAAATATAGAAAAGTAATTTTATACCCATGAGTGCTATCCAACTATTGACTTTCTCCTTAATAAAAATTCATATGAAATGAAACCTGCCACTAAGATTATAATAATATAAAATTCTCTAACATTTTGGTACATATTTTAAATAACTATATCTTCTTTCTTTCTTTTTTTTTTTTTTTTTGAGACAGAGTCTCACTATGTTACTCTCAGTAGATTGCTGTAGCGTCACAGCTCACAGCAACCTCAAATTCTTGGGCTTAAGCAATTTCCTTGCCTCAGCCTCCCAAGTAGCTGGGACTACAGGTGCCCGCTACAACGCCCAGCTATTATGTTGTTGTTGTTGTTTAGCAGGCCAAGGCCAGGGCCGAGTTTGAACCTGCCAGCCCAGGTGTATGTGGCCGGTGCCCTAACCACTGAGATACAGGCATTGAGCCTATCTTACTTCTTATAAGACACTGATAGACTGTCAGTAGTTCAACAGGACAATTGGAAAGTTTAAGCAGCTAATTCTAAAATCATTTCCTGGACTAGTTCCATGAAGCCAGAGGCAAAAGTTCAAAGACAAGAATGGTAAATTTTTTAAATACTGAAACTATTTTATGTTGGGAGTATTTATATTAGAAACCTCCTTTAAAAGACAAGATGAAGGATTATATAGTCAGATATGAAATACATTGAGAAATTCAGAATTCTTTTTTAGCTGCACCAAAAACTTGTCCCTGTTGTCCCAAATGATTAACCTTTTTTACTTATCTCTTAGCCCCAATCAATGCCATTTATTATAATTTCTGTATTTTCTGGACCATTCGTCTTTTATATTTCCAGTTTTATATTTTATTTAATTTTAATTTTTATCTATGATTTATATACTAACCCCTCAAATTCTTTGTTGAATAAGTAAATCAACCTCATCAAGACTTCAATATATTGAGCCTACTGCTTTCCTATTATTCACTAACTCCCACCCTCCTTATTCAGCATATTCAGTGTTTACCATTTGTAATCACTTCCTCAACTTTTTCACCCCTTTCTCCCTGTCAGTAAACTAGCCTGGCAAATTCTTGACCTTGATAAATTCAGCTATTTGCCTCCTCTGAATTTGCACATGAGCAGCTTGAATGTTGCTAGAAGAAATCACATCATTTTGCTGACAGGTTATAATACTTATATTCGTTATCACAGATCTCAATCAGGTACTAAATTATGCCTGTTTGAAATCTACTTTATGAAGCTTGCTTTCCAGGACAACTATTTTATAATCTATTTTCTCTCCTCAAATCTCTCACAGCCCTCTCTGATAATCTTGCCCCATAATAACTACATTGAAAAAAGGTATCATCAGAGGTGGGCACTCCTCACTGATCTCCACGTACACATATTTTCTGTTCTTTCCTCTTGTTAATAGTGGATGAAGTGCTCCTCTCCCTCTTAAAGGCCTAATCTTCCACTCATGCTCTGGGTCCCACTCTTCTCCCATAACTACTTCAAAGACTTTACCTTTTTAGTTATCCCATCTCTCTCTTTTATCACCAATACTTTTCTATAGATTATCCTGAGGCATTTACAAACATAATCTAGTATCTTCCATCATAAACTATTTTCATCCCACCATGCCACTGAAACTGATCTTATCAATGTCAATGCCTTCCAAATTGCAAAAAAAAAAAGAAAGAAAGAAAGAAAGAAAGAAAAGAAAAGAAAAGAAAAGAAAAGAAAAGAAAAGAAAAGAAAAGAAAAGAAAAGAAAAGAATAAATCAATGGATACTCTTTGCTCCTCATTTTATTATACTACTCAGAAACAAAGGTGGCTAAAACCAAAGTCTTGATTTCAACATCCCCACCAGCCCCCAAACCTAATTTCCTCCCCCACAATTTTCCCATGTCAGTATACAGATTATACACTTTGTTACCAAAGTCAGAAAGCTGATTCTCTCATGTCTATGTTCAAAGTAGACCTCGAATCCCTTTATGTTTTTTCCCCTTCACTATTACCACATTAGTCCAATGTCAACATCACCTTTGCCTGGGGAATAAAAAGTTTCCAACTGGTCTTTTAGCTTCTTCTATTCTTTATTCTCCTTTTTCCATACATCAGCTAGAAAAATATTTTACAAAATCCACATCTGCTTTAATAACTTCTATTCTTAAAACCCTCCATTTTATTTAGATCGAAATCCAAACACCTTGTCCCCATCAACTTCTCCTTTACTCACAGTAGGCTATAGTTACAATAACACCCACTTGTACCTTGAAAATGCCCAACTCTTTCGTTCCTTAGGACTTTACCCTTAGAATAGAATCCAAACTCTGGCTAGGAAGATATGAAACCCCCTAACTTTAAAATCTCATCTTGTGGAAACTTTACATCTTTTGTATTAACCCAGATGGAGTTGGAGAATATTCTCCTTAGAAAAGCATCACAAGAATGGAAAATCAAGTATCCAGTGTACTCAATACTAATATAATAACAATAAACAAACTAATACACACCCACACAAGAGAAAAACACAATAAAACTCAAGTGGGAAGAGGAAAGAAGGGGAAGGAGAGGAAGGAGGGGAATTGGTGTGCTCTCAACTAAAAGGCACAATGGTAAGGATATATGGCACACTTCCAGGGGAGAGGCACAATTAGAACTTGGACTTTACCTAATAAATACAAAAAATGTAATCTAATCATCGGTACCCTCATATTAATCTGAAAGAAAAAAAATCTAATCTTACATAATTTTCCCTCCTTACTCACTACTTTCCAGTTCCACAATCTTCCCTTATTCAAGATTTTCTCACACACTTTCCCACTAACTGGTATAGAACCCCTCCCAAAATTCCCTTCTCATCCTGTGTCTCAGCATCAATGCTATCCACTCAGCAAGGCCTTCCCTATTCATTCTCATTAAATCAGGTCTACCCCTATCATTCTCTCACAGCATTCTGTATAGCCCCTTAAGTTTACTTCCATTTTTTAAATTTTTATTTTCTAAAATTTTTATGAACACAAAATAGTTATACATATTTATGGAATATATGTGATACCCTTGTGTTATCAAAGACTAGAACTTATTCCTTCTATCTAACAGTATTTTTGCACCCAATAACCAACCCCTCTTCATGGCCTGCCCCCACTACCCTTCTTAACCTCTGGTAACCACCCTGAAAGCCCTTTGTAAATCTATATTTACTTATATACTTGCTGTCTTTGTCTTTAGACTATAAGCTATATTAGGGCCAAGGACATCTGTTTTCTTTACCACTATAATATACCAAGCATCTAATACACAATACCTGGAATAAAGTAGTAACTCAAATAATATCTTTAGAATTAATGAATGAACAAACCTCCATCATTTCCTTCTGATCTTCCCAGTATCCCATGAGATAGGGAAGATGTTATTATCTTATAGAAAGATTTGACAGTCTGCTTAAAATCACATAGGAAATAGTAGAACCAAAGTCTTTTTACTCTAAATTCAATGCTCTTGTATTATACTACCTCACCCAACAGGAAGTATTCTTTTTTGTATGCACACAAATACTATAATAAACCTATAGGTAACATTTACCATAAAGATATGGCAATCACAACTCCCACTTAGTTTAAAGAATTTCTCTGAGATACCTCTTTCCTTATCCATTAAAAAAAAAGACTACATTTCACATACTACAAGCATACAAAGAAAACAGGATTGGGTGTTCACTTTGCATATTTTATGGCAAATAATATTATTCTCTTGGGAAGCTTCCTATAAACCAATAAAGAAATAATATCCATACCTTATAAATATGTCAGTAGGTTCCTTGTATCTACTCCCCAGGTATCCACCACAATTGTACTGTTACACAATTATAACAGCGTTACCATCTCCTATTGACCCTGATAATTGGACTACATAGACCAAGTTATCATTTACCATGCCTCATATTTACATGCACTCACAATTCACTGAAAATATTTCAGGAACTAAAACAAAAAAACAAATTAGGAACTATCTAATATGCATTACCTAGCATCTATTTCATACGAATCTAAAAATATGACTAGCTCTTCATCTTGCCATATGTATATTGATGTATTTTAATATATAAAAGTACTAGCTATTATTTTCTGTGGGTCTACTATGTGCTAGACACTGTTCTAGTCATAGGGGATACAATGGAAAAGAAGAAATAGTCTTACTCTGATTTGGACTTATATTTCTTGGCTAGTTCAGGTTATTCACTAGATTTTAGATTATTCCCAAATACCATTTTACTAAGCTTGAAAATAGAAGGAGAAATGACATTTCTTAAGGGTATCTTCAGTAATTCTGTACATGTGTTGCTTCCATTCATCTCTCATACTATTTTTCTCAAGATCTCTCCACCTCCCAGTGCCATCTTCTAATGTCAGTTAGGAGGCTTTGGAATCAGGGCTAGATTCCAGTAATTGCTATGTCACTTATTGGCTTTGTGACTGGCTTTTGACCACAGGCAAGTTAACCTCTCTGAACTTTAGTTTTTTCTTCTGTGAGGTCTTCTCACTGCAGCTATGATAATAATTCAAAACTCAAATTTGATCACATTCCTGCACTACTTAAAACCCTTCAATAGACCAGTGGCAGTAGCCTGTGCCTATAATCCTAACATTCCAGGAGCCCCAGGAGGAAGGACTGCTTAAGGCCAGGAGCTTGAGACAAACCTGAGCAAGAGCAAGGCCATTTCTCTACAAAAAAATAGAAAAATTAGGCAGGTGTGGGCAGCAGCACATACCTGTAGTCCCAACCACTTGGGAGGCTGAGGCAGGAGGATCATTTGAACCCAGTAGTTTGAAGTTGCTGTAAGCTATGTTGACGCCATGGCACTCTAGCCTAGGCAACAAAACATGACTCTGTCTCCAAAAAAAAAAAAAAAAAAAATCAGTGGGGGAAGGAAGTGGAGCAAGATGGCAGACTACAGATATCTCCTTGCTGGATACTGATAGTGTGACAAGACAAAGTAAACATTTAGCCACCTCTGGTTGGAGGAATCTGAACAGAAACATCACTCTGGGGGAAGAGTGATGCAGCAAGGGACTTCCAGAGCCAACAAGGAAGCCTGGGGCTGAGAAAAACTGACATAGAAGGCAGGTGCTTGGTAAGGCAGAAGCCAGCTGGTAGGCTGACTCTCCCTTGGAGGGCAAGAGACAGGAAAGGACTATCCTGCAGTATTTTGATTTTTGGACTAGGCTGCTCACTGGAGTATACTCAGACAGCATACAGCTACCAGGATTGAATGTCGGCGGGGGGTGGGGTGGTGGTTCTCCCATCATCCTGGCTACTGGTGGGGTGTCACCATTGTGGGTAGACTTCCAAAACAAGAGGAAGATTCCAAGTGGTTCTAGTGTACAACCAGTCCTGACACATCTGCTGAGCTCAAGTGGCCATCCTTGGGATGAGCTGAGCACCTCCACACACCCCAACAAGGGTGGCTTTGTTGACAGGGGACAGTGTCTGACAGGCCTCCTAAGAAGTCTGGCAAGAGCTTTGGGATCCCATTCCTACAGGGACTGAATGCTGAAGAAGTGAACAGGCCTGAATTGAGGGCAAAGAAGGCAGGAAGACAAGATCAAGACTCCTTTGCAACTAAAGAGTAGTTTCTCACCTCCATCATATACATAAAATCCAGTGCGTATTCTCTGTCTCTTAATACCACAGCACCACCAGGCAGCCAGGCTAAATATTGCTCTGTGTGTGTGTGTGTGTGTGTGTGTGTGTGTGTATACACACACATATACATCGTTTTAAACTTTTTGCTTCCTTTTTCAAAAGCTTTTTTTTCTTTTCTCTATTTTTCTCTTTCTTGTTGTTGCTGATGTTTTTGTTTAATTTTTTTTGTTGTTCAGTTGTAGTTTTACTTTTTCACTTTTTTTTTTTTTTTTTTTTTGCATTTTTTGGCTGGGGCGGGGTTTGAACCGGCCACCTCCGGCATATGGGGCCAGCGCCTTTCTCCTTTGAGCTACAGGTGCTGCCTACTTTTTCACTTTTATTTTTATTAATAGCAAGGGCTCCACCATTTGTGTTTGAGGGGGTTTCATCCCCCTTTATTTTTTCTTTCTTCTTTTCTTCTCTTTTTCTCTCTTTGGTAGAGACTTATCTACTTTTCTCATCTTTCATGCATAAATTTCTAATACAATAGCTAAGATTTCTTTTTTTCTTTATCTTATTCAAGTACATTTTTAATGTTTTATCTATTTTTATTTTTTGTCATTTTTTTTCCTCTTCTCTGTAGGCTGGGGGTGGTCATGGCTTTGGTCTGGCTAGGGGGATCACAGCATTGATTTGGATCAAGAAGGCCATGAGCTTATGGTCTTGGGTTTGAAGACCCAAGCTCTGATCTTTGCAAAGAAGGTACTAGTAGGTCCCAACTGCAACATACTGCTGATTTCATTCTATATTTCACAGAGGTGGGCTTTGCTTTTGCCCATCTGATAAGGACCTCCTGACTCAATGACCCGTCTACTCTGGTGCCCCAAAGTACTAGAGCCACAGGTGTGGTTAAAGCACCCTACCGAACACCACCATTTCACCTGTCACTCACTTTCTCTCTTCCTGTCCTTTTTCTCTCCATTATTTGAAGTCTTTCCCACCCCCATTCTTTTATTTTCCTCTTTATCTTTTTCTTCTCTTTCTGCCATGCATGCTTTACTCTTATCTTCCTTTTGGCCACATACAAAAAGGCCATGTCAACACCTAAGCTCTGAAACAAGGTAATATAAGGAAAGGAGGAAGTGAGAAGGAAAAAGTATGGCAGGGAAGTGAACAAAAAGAAAACAGAGATGAGAAGGAACCAACAGAAAAATTCTGGCAAAATGAAAAACCAGAATAGAGCACCACCACCTCAAGTGATCATGAGGTACCTACTACAAAGGATTCCACCTATAAAGAACTAATGGAGGTGACAGAAAATGAATTTAAAATATGGATGTCAAAACCAATAAAGAGAATTGAAAAGAAAGTGGAACAACAGAACCAAAAAGGATGAAAGATATAAAGAATATAAGGATTAGGCTGAGACAATCCCTCATGCTCTTTCTTTCCAACTTGAGCACACCAGAATGGCTCTGGCAAAGATGGGTGACAAGAAGAAGAAGGGCCAGTCTGCCATTAACAAGGTGGTGAATTGATAATACACCATCAACATTCACAACTGCATCCATGGAGTGTGCTTCAAGAAGTGTGACCCCCAGGCACTCAAAGAGATCTGGAAATTTGCCATCAAAGAGATTGGGACTCCAGATATGCACATTGGTACCAGTCTCAACAAAGCTGTCTGGGCCAAAGGCATAAGGAATGTCCCATACTGTATCTGTGACCGGTTGTCCAGAAAACATAAATAAGATGCATATTCACCAAACAAGCTCTATACTTTGGTTACCTATGTACCTGTTACCACTTTCAAAAATCTATAGACAGTAAATGTGGATGAGAACTAACTGGTGATTGTTATACAAACCAGTTATACAAAGTTAACATCAAAGTTATAAAACCACAAAAAAGAAAGAAAGGATTAGGCTGAACTTAGGGACCTAAAAGAGTTCACCAAGAAAGTTAATGATGCAGTAGAAAGTATAATAATAGATTAGCCCATGGAGAAGAAACAGTCCCAGAGATAGAGGACAAAGCTCTGGAGCTAACCCAGGCAGTTAAAGAGGCACAAAAAAGAGAGAGAAAGCAGAATATTTGCTCAGAGAATTATGAGACTGCATCAAGCTTTCAAACATATGAATTATACATATTCCTGAAGGGGAAGAATAATATCCCAAAGGAATGTCATAAAGGATATCATAAAGAAAAACTACCCAAGTATCACTAAAGATTCCAAAATACTACTTTTAAAGGGACATTGAATGCTGGGTCATCTAAACACAAATAGAGCATCTCTAAGACACATTCTAAGGAACCTGTCCAAAGTCAAGATGAAAGAGAAAATTCTGCAAGCAGCCAGGAATAAGCACCAATAGATATAGGGCAGACCCATGAGGGTGACAGCAGACTTCTCAGCTGAAATTTCTAAGCCAGAAGACAATGGTCATATACCTTTAGCCTTCTTTTTAAAAAAAAAAACAAGTTTAAGCCCAGATATCTGTATCCTCATAAAATAAGCTTCTAAATTGAGAGAGAAAGCAAATCTTTTATTGATATGCAAACATTGAGGAAATTTGCCACAACAAGACCACCTCTACAGGAAATAATTAGACCTATTCTCTACACTGAACATCACAATTGAACATCACAGTGGACCACCAGCAAACACTTACAAACTAAAGAAAAAAACCTACCTTCCACAATGGTGCAAAGGAACCAACCTTCACAGCATAACAAGAACAGAACTCCACCACACTTAACAATTCTCTCAATAAATGTTAATGGCTTGAATTCCCCACTGAAAAGGCGCAGGCTGGCCAATTGCATAGAAAAGCACAAGCCATCAATATGCTTTCTCCAGGAAACACACCTAACCTTGAAAGACAAAATAAGACTCAGGGTAAAGGGTTAGAAAACAATATTTCAGACAAATGGAAAACAGAAGAAAGGAGTGGTCGCAACCTTAATTTCAGTTACAAGTGGAGTTAAAGCAACTAAAATTAATAAAGACAAAGATATTGTGCCCTACTGGTCAAGGGCACAATATATCAATTTTAAACATTTATGGACCCAACTTAAATGCTCCAAGATTTAGGAAACAGACATTAACTGATCTGAGCAATATGACATCCTATAACATAATAGCTGGGGATGTTAACACCCCTCTGGTTGAAGTGGACAGATAACCTAAACAGAAAATAAACAAAGATACAAGAGACTTAAATGTGACCCTAAAACAAATAGGCTTAATAAACATATACAGAACACATCATCACAAAGCTAAGGAATATATGTTCATCCTGTTAACCCATGGAACCTACTCCAAAATAGATTGTGTCCTGGGTGATAAATCAAACCTCAACAAAATTAAAAGAATTGAAATTATACCTTATATATTCCCAGGCTACAAGGCACTAAAGGTAGAACTCAATTCCAACAAAAATTTTCATCCTCAAACAAAGGCATGGAAATTAAACAATGTTATGCTGAAAGACAACTGGGTTAAGGAAGAGATAAAGAAGGAAATTATTAAATTCCTCAAACATAACAATAATAAAGCTACAAGTTACCAAAATGTGGGAAATATTGCAAAATCAGTCCTAAGAGGGAAATTAATTGTATTAGATGCCAACATCCAAAAAACAGACAGAAAGAGCACATTAGTAATCTAATGAATCATCTTAAGTAAGTGAGAAAGGAAGAGCAATCCAATCCCAACCCCAGAAGAATAAAAGAAATAACCAAAATTAAATAAGAAATAAATGAAATTAAAAACAAAAGAATCACTTGGAAAAAAAAATCAATGAAAAAAAGTTTCTTCTTCAAAAAGATAAATAGAATTGATAAACCATTGGCCAGATTAACTAGAAACATGGAATATTATGCAGTATTAAAGAAAGATGGAGACTTTACCTCTTTCATGTTTACATGGATGGAGCTGGAACATATTCTTCTTAGCAAAGTATCTCAAGAATGGAAGAAAAGTATCCAATGTACTCAGCCCTACTATGAAGCTAATTTATAGCTTTCATATGAAGGCTATAACCCAACTATAGCACAAGAATATGGGGAAAGGCGCAAGGAGAGGGAGAGGAGGGGGGAGGTTGGGGTGGAGGGAGGGTAATTGGTGGGTCCACACCTATGGTGCATCTTAGAAGGGTACAGACGAACCTTACTAAATGCAAAATACAAATGTTTTCATTTAATAACTGAGAAAATGCCGGGAAGGCTATGTTAATCAGTTTGATGCAAATAGTTCAGATTGTATATGAAACCAGCGCATTGTACCCCTTGATTGCACTATTGTACACAGCTATGATTTAATAATAAAGACAATAAAAAAAACCTTAAAAAAAAAGAAAAGAAATGGAAAAGGAAGAACAATACAACCCCAAACCTAGCAGAAGAAAAGAAATAACCTAAACTAAATCATAAATAAATGAAATTGAAAACAAAAGAATCATTCAGAAAATTAATGAAACAAAAAGTTGGTTCTTTGCAAAGATAAACTCAATAAAACATTGGTCAGGTTAACCAGAAATTGAAAAGTATAATATTTAATAACCTCAATCAGAAACGAATTCAGAGATATAGGAAATTATTTCTGACTACTATTAAAAACTCTATTCCCAGAAATTTACCAATGTGGAGGAAATGGACCAATGTCTGGAATTATACCATCTCCATAGACCTAACCAGGAAGAAATAGATCTTTTTTAACAGACCAATATCAAGTACTGAGATTGTAGAAACAATAAAAAAGCTTCCAACAACAACAACAACACAAAGCCCAGGACCAGATGGCTTTACATCACAATTCTATAATACCTTCTAAGACAAGCTATGTCTACACTGTAGAACCTATTCCAAAACATTGAGAAGGAAAGAATCTTCCCCTTCATTCTATGAAGCAAACATCATCCCAATTCCAAACTCAGGAAAGGACCAAACTAAAAAGGAGAACTACAGACCAATATTACTAATGAATATCAATGCAAAAATACTTAACAAAATCTTAATTAAGAGATTAAAGTACATCACATTCAAGTAGGCTTCATTCCAGGGATGCAAGGCTGGCTTAGCATACATAAATCCATAAATGTAATTCACCATATCAATAGAATCAAAAACAAAGATTATATTATCCTCTCAATAAATGCAGGAAAAGCATTAGATAAAATTTATTATCCTTTTCTGACAAAAACACTTAAGAATATAGGCATAGGTGACACATTTCTTAAGCTAATTGAAGCCATCTATGACAAACTGACAACTAACTTCATACTGAATAGAGTAAAGCTGGAAGCTTTTCCACTTAGAACTGGAACCAGACAAAAATGTCCACTATTGCCACTATTATTCAACATTGTGCTAGAAGTTCTAGCCAATGCATTCAGGGAAGAGAAGGATATAAAGGACATCCAAATGGAAACAGAGAAGATCAAGCTCTTTGCTGATGATATGACCTTATACCTAGAAAAACCCAGAGATTCAACCACAAAACTCCTGGAAGTGATCAGGGAATACAGTAACACCACAGGGTCCATGAATCAGTAGTCTTTGTACATGTCAACAACAACCAAGTTCAGAAGCAAATGAAGGACAAAGTTGCCTTCCCAGTACCTTCAAAGAAAATGAAATAGTTAGGAATATACCTAACAAAAGAGGTGAAGGATCTTTACAAAGAAAATTATGAAACCCTAAGGAAAAAAAAATAGCAGAAGACATAAACAAATGGAAGAACATACCATGGTCTTAGCTGGAAAGAATCAAAATTATTACAATGTCTATGCTTTCCACAGCAATCTCCTTCAAATTACCAACATCATACTTGGAAAAACTATAAAAAGTAGTGTTTCCTTTCATATGGAACCAGAAAAATCTCCATATAACCAAGTAATAAACAAAGCTAGAGCCATCACTCTACAAGACATTTCAGGCTATATTGCAAGACCACAGTAATCAAAAAGAGCATGATATTTGCATAAAAATAGAGACATAGACATATGGAACAGAATAGACAACCAAGAGATGAAAACAGTCTCTAGTTGCCATCTAATCTTTGGTAAGCCAAACAAAAGAACACAGTGGAGGAAAGAATCCCTATTCAAGAAATGGTACTGGGAGAACTGGATAACCACATGTAAAAGACTGAAATGGGAGCTACAACTTTCGCCATGTACAAAAATTGACTCCAGATGGATTAAAGATTTAAACCTAAGACATGAAACGTTTAAAATCTTAGAAGAAAATGTGGGAAAATCTCTGGATGATGTTGGACAGGGGAAAGATTTTATAACAAAGACTTCAGCAGTCATCACAACTTAATAAAGCTGAAAAGCTTCTGCACAGCTAAGGACACAGCAAGTAAAGCAAAAAGACAAACTTCAGAATGGGAAAGATACTTACAGGGCATGAATCTGACAAAGGGTTGATAACTAGAACCTACAGAGAGCTCTAATTAATCAGCAGAAAACGAGCAAACAATCCCATCTACCACTGGGGAAGAGGCAGACATTCATCCTTCTCTGTTGAAGATAGATGAATGGCTAACAAACATTTAGAAAAATACTCATCATCCCTGATCATCAGAGAAATGCAAATGTGACATATCACCTAAACCCAGTGAGAATAGCTTCAATCTCAGTCTCAAAGCTGCAAATCCTGGCAGGAATGTGGAGAGAAGGGAACACTTTTACACTGCTAGCAGGAAGGCAAATACAACCTTTTTGGAAGAAAGTATGGAGAATCCTCAACGAACTCAAACTAGACCTCCCATTTGATCCACCCAGACACAGTGCTGGGGGCTATTTGCTTGGAAGGAGGGCAGGGCAGTAATTTCCAAATTAAAACTTAATATATCTGCACTTTGTGGGGCCATTCTCTATGGCACCTAAATTGGAATGCCATGAACTACAAAAAGATATATTTCCCATAGAATGTATTTGGTGACAGATGCTTGAGACAACTTGCAGCAGTTTTCAGATACAGCTCCCAAACTTTTTGACACTCCTTATAGAAGTCTGCCTATGTGTCTCTGGTCCTCTGACCCCTTAAACATATAGAATAGATAGGAAGAGATGCTATGAAAGTTTCCTTTGGAAGCTACAAGCTTCATTTCCTAATCCGTGGAGCCCTGACTCTTGGAACGCAGCCACCTGGGCATGAGGAAGCCGTGCTGCTCTGTGGAAAATTCCACCTGGACAAGGGGCAGCAGCCAGCAAGCTCTTCCTGGCATGTGGGTGACCCATCTTTGACGAGGATCCTGAAATCCCCCATTTAAGGTGTCCCAGCTTTTACCACATAGAGTAGGAATGAGCTGCACCCACTGAGCACCGACCAGTTTACAGAAATATTAACAAAATTACTGGTTGTTATTTTAAGCCACTAAGTTGTGGGGTGGTTTGCTATGCAACAGCTGATAACCAGAGCAAAACCCAGATTTCAAATGCAATAAGCTTCTGAGTACTCTACCTTATTTTCACCCCTTTCCCAATATTAGATTTTAATAGCCAGTCTTTTTAAGATCTGAGTGATAACCAAAAGGTGGCAGGAGCAGGGACTGGTATATGTTCATCAATACTGCAAGGTAAATTTTTTTTAATGGTAGAGGAAACTTAAGCCAAGGAAGAGTTGATAATCCCTAAACAAATACAAAAATATATAGAATAAAATTTAAATGAGTTCTTCATTATTGTAAAGGATTTACTAATGATGTGGATTCTCGGTCTCTCTCTCTGTAAATATTCAGAAAGAATATTCTCTTTCTCTTCAGAAAGAGAATCCAGACTTCATAGAAGAGATGTAAAATAATTAAGGAGGATGAAAATTGTGCTGGCAATGCTTAGGAGAAATGCTAAATAGATAAATAAAATCACTAAAGAAACAAAAGGCACGTTAGATGCAACAAAAATAGAATGAACTTCACTGAAAACATTGTCAGGGACATAGAATATAGACTTGAGGAAATAGAACAAAATAGAAAAATAAAAAGATATAATAATGACTATAGAGGATATGGTGGAAATGAATGACAGTTGAATGTGGCTAACATGTGAAAAATATCTTGAAACACAGTAAAACAATATTCTCCTAAAATGATGTAATCAATGGGTAGAAAGACTTAAAGGACTCACTGAGTTCCATGAAAATTTCATTTGTAATAATTAACACCATGAGGTAATCTGGTAAGGTTTCTGAATGTCAAACTTAAAGAAAAAATTATGGGGGCATCTAGGTAGAAAATTCAAGTCACTTACAAGAACAGAAATAATCAGGTTGGCCTTTGACTTGACCATAGTGACATTCAATTTCAGAAGATGGAAACGCAGTACATTTTCACTTCTAAGGGAAGAATGTGAAACCTAAGCCAAATTATTCTTCCAATATAAAGGCAACAGATTGGGTGTTTTGATAAATTGTGTGGGGCAATGGGCTATTCCTTTGGGAGAAAAGTTAAATACCTAATTCACATCATTCCTAAAAAGAAACTCTAGAAGGGTTACAGAGCTAAGTGTTAAGAAAAACTGTGAAAATATTAAGAGGCTTTTTTTTTTTAATTTTGGGATGTTAATGGTCTTCCCAAAAAAGATTCAAAACCTTAAAAAGATTAAGCAATTTAACTTGTGTTTTTTCAAATGATGAACTAGAATACATCTTTGCAATATGTGTACCCTTAAAAGTCTTAATGTCTTAAAAACATAATGAATCTCTACAAATCAATGTGAAAAAGACATAAAAATTGAATAAAGATATGAACACATAATTTATAGAGCTCGCTGTCTGTGTGTTTGTGTGTGTATAGCTATAGGTATATTTCTCTATGCTACAGATCTGTTCACTATCAACCGGAGTACGTTTTGTCAGCAGCAGCAAAAATTCTAAATGAGCTTAGCAAAGCAACTTCTAGTAATGTACCTCAAGAAATATTTACTTACTTTCACAAAGATACATATACATTGCATCAGTGTAATAACAATAAAAAACAGTAAGCAGCTTTAATGGATGGGAAGAACTTCCGTGCAGGAGGTCACAAGGGTGGGTTGGGATTTGAAGCAGAAGCTTAATGTGGTTGGAGTAGAGCATCAGATTTGTCCCTGAAAGTGAAGAGAAATGAACCCGCTATGTTTGGGCCTTAAAATTATTCTGTAAAATTTCAAAAGTGTGAATGAACTTTTTATTCTTCCAAAGAATTGTAATGCTCCCCACGCTGCAGGCTAGAGATGGCAAGTCCACCCTAAGCGAGGTGCTTGAAGGAAGGCCTGGAAGTTGTGTCTGTGCCACGTCGCCGTTCAGTTCCACAGTGTTAATTGAAACATGTTCCTCAGTCACAATAGCATCATGACGCAGCCCTCCAGTTTTTACACCACATCCTGCATGCCCCTTACCATTTTTCAGCACCGTTTAATACATACATCAGTCTCTGTGCTGATAGAGGAATCTTCAGTTTTGCATCAGCGTAAAATGAAATAAACACGTTACATTTGGAACATGGAAAAAAAAAAAGAAAACTATTGAAAAAGAATGAAATGTTTTCTCCTCTGCAACATCCCTCCTTCAGGTCTGTATAGATAAGACATAGTTGTGATGCCACTCACAATTCTAGGTGCTGTCCTAGGGACGACTTTGCTTCTGTCTTAAAAAGGGCATTAGAATTTTTGACCCAAATGTAGATTCTTTTTCATTACTACTAACTTTTGTTTGGATGTACGCAAGGCACATGGGCTTTCACTAGAAACTTATAGATAAATTTAGAGTTATGTGTATGCAAAATAAAGTAATTGGGTATTGATTTATTTAGCAATAAAATCCAATATTTCCAATAGCCTGACAGAGAGCTCTATTTTAGAACTTATTCTGTTTAATATTTTTTATCAGTGACTGAGATGGTGGGATAGATTCCAAGCCTGTCAAGTTGGCAATTGATATGAACCTGAGTGGTATAGCCAGTATACTAAATAAAATGTCAAGATTCCCTAAAGATAGCAACATGCAGGAGAAATAGACTACCATGTGTATTTAATGTTAGTCCGATACAACTAGTCTCTGAATCACTGATTATCACATCATGATCATCCTACTAGAGTTTGTTTTAAGCTATTAACTGATAAAATAATCCAAGTAAGAATATTTCCAAAGATATACTGTAAGAAAAGTCTATAATACTTTGGAATATAAATTCAATTTTAAAATTGCTTTCAAATGAGCAGTAATCAGAAATTCATTTTCCCCCTTAAATTTTCACATGATAAACTCAACGAAAGGCCTGGGAGCTAGCCTCTTATTTCCCCCACAAACTGGGCAAAAACATGTATATTAATAATTAATAACATGTATATTATCAGAGAAATAACAGTCAAGGCAGAAAAATCTACCTTAGCTTCTGTGATAAAAAGGAATGACTTTGTGCACTTATCCACAAGAATCACTTTCTTGTCCAAAATAAACTGACATGTTCAGAATAAAAAGGCAGCTCTCTGAAGTGTAAGGTTTATGTGGTTTTCTTGTAACTTCTTAGAAGGTGGCTACATTGCTAGAATTTATCCACTTTTTCATTTCTTTCTCATATCCAGTGCATCTCTGCTATTCTTAGGACCTAATGGATCGACCAAGTAGTGGTGGAAATTTTTCTGCATTTTGCCTTTTGTTCCCACTTGAATTGTTTAGATTTCAGTTCTTGTCACTTCCCATTGAATTGGAGGCATCCTCTTGTTGAGTAACCCAAAGTCAATTATTGTAAAAGATAATGAAAGGTTGTGTCTCAGTTTCTGTTCTCCCTCTCCCCACCCCAGCCAAGATGTGGATAAATGGTTATATGAATTCAACAACAAAAATAAACATTTTCATTTTCTCAAGCTCACATTAGCAGCTAAGGAAATAAAAATGATACAGTTGGGTAATCTTTCATGCCTTGCTAGAAATGATGCATCTGCTGTAGTGTCTTGATACCCTCAACTGGTCCTTCAAACATCTCCATGAAGAGAGGGGGTGCTTCTGGTTGTGCTCACCACTGAATCCCCAGTGCCTGATCCCTGGCTAACAATAGACACTCAATCAATACTGTTTAATGATTGGATGTCTCAAGGCCTTTGGACATACTATTTTTGTTGTTTTTTTTTTTTTTTTTTGAGACAGAGTCTTACTATGTCTCTGTTGATAGAGTGCTGTGGTGTCATAGCTCACTGCAACTTCAAACTCGTGGGCTCAAGTTATTCTTTTGCCTCAGCCTCCCAAGAGCTGGGATTATAGGTGCCCACCACTACACCCAGCTCTTTTTTGATTTTAGCAACTTCGAACCCACCAGCCCCAGTGCGTGTGGCCAGCGTCCTAACCACTAAGCTATGGGCGCCGAGCCTGGACATGCTATTCTTTTTGTCTGGAATTCTCTATACTCAGTCTCACCTATAACATCCTACCTTTCCACCTCCTTCCATTCCTGGATGGCTCTTTCTCATCTTAATTTAAATGGAGTGTCTGAGGGTGAGCTTTTACTATTCTACCCAATAGTAAATCTCTTCCTTTCCCCCACGACAAACACACACACACTTATTTTCTTGTGTTGCTAGATTAAGGAATAAAAATGTAGGACACCCAGTTAAATTTGAATTTCAGATCAAGAATGACTAATTTTTTAGTACATGTAAGTTTAACCGTCAACCCTAAATACTATGCCTTATTTATTGTCTGTTATCCTGAATATATCGTGAACTTCATGGGGGCAAGGACAATGTCTGTTTTCCTCACCAATGTACCCCCATCACTCCACACAGCTTCTTACACTAGTAGATGCTTGATACATATTTATTAGTTGATTAAGTACTTTGGAAATCAGGTTTTATGATTGTCTATTAATCATGATTGTTTATTAATTAATTAATGATTTGGGTGGCTAGACCATTTATTTTTTCAGTGTTTCCTCCAAGTGGTAACTGATCACAGTTATTTACATTTTAAAACTTGTTATCTTTTTCCCTTGATGATGTCACCTCAAAGTCAGATTTTCCACAGAAAAACAGGGAGATAGTCATGAATTCACCCCCAAAAGACTTTCATTATTTAAACATTGACAGTGAAGCTCCTCTGCTCATGGTATTTGTGTCTGTCTTGAAGATTTTGGCAATAGAAAAATACTTAACTGAGTCACGTTAAATTTTGTTTGTTTGTTTGAATGTATGAATCATGGAGGAACTAAAATAGTTTTGAGTGTGCCATTTCACATGCATATTTTAATGCACTCTTTGGCCTGATTCACAGCATCTATACAATGAGAGTGTTAACTAAATGCCTCCTAATTTTATATAATGTAGCTCTGATACCACTAAAATATACTTCATAAATTTATTGCACTGTTGAGAAAATGATTGCTTTAACAGCAATAATTAATTTAATGATTCAAATACGTCTCTCTAGTTCATTTTACTACCACTGCATATTAAGGAGTGGGTCTTTGTAGTCACTCTGGTGCCGACAGTCTCTGACTTACTAAACTTTTAACTTGACTTCACTTTTCAACTTTACAATGGTGAGAAAATAAGACTCATTCAATAGAAACTGTTCTTGGAGTAACCATACAATCATTCTGTTTTTCACTTCCAGAACAGTATTCAATCAATTACATGAGATTTTCAACACTTTATTGCACAACAGGCTTTGTGTTAGATGATTTTGCTCAACTGTGGGCTAACGTAAGTGTTCCGGGCCCATTTAAGGTAGGCAAAGCTAAGTTATGATGTTTGGTGTAGGTTAGGTTAGTAAGTGCAAGTCTGATTTATGATACTTTCAAGTCATGATGGATTTATTGGTGTTGATGGATTTATTGCAATGACCCCATTGCAAGTGGAGGAGCATCTATCTATATATTTTTTGTCCTTCCATCCCCTCCATCCTCCATCCAACTCTCCCTTAGGAATATCTTCTGCCCCTTAGTTTCTCACATTCTAAAAAAAAAAACATGCTCCTTTGATCACAATGATAAAGTCATATTTTTCCTAAGGGTGTTTAGAATGGATCACCATGTATTTAAGGGGAATCTCAGGGAAAAACACAGAATACAATAAATTAGATAAAGTAAATATGTTAAATACAGATACATTAAATAAATAATAGCCTGCCCTGCTATCAATTCACAGTTTCATTGGAGAAGTAAATGATGTTCATCTCCACAAAGTTCATGCATTACCAGCTTCTTGCTAATTACTTTTTTGCTCTTTGTATTTTATTAATTGTTATTTTTTTGGGTCTCTTTCACAGATGGAATTTTTCACCAGTAATTTCTCAGAACTAAATCCATTCATAGGGAATTTGAGAGCGGTGAAAAAGAATTTCATGCCATAAAGTAGAAAATGATGACAATGAAAAAAAAGGAGTGGGAGGGATGTGGGGACCAGTCGGGCCAGTAGAACAATTCTGTGTTCAGCCGGTGTTGGGAGCTACAGAGGGTCTTCAGCTCTTCCCACGTCAGTCTGTCAGTGAGAGGTGTGCCAGGAAACAACACCACTGCCCACTCAGCTCCACAACTTCTTCTGCACGTAACCCCCTCTGCGTGTGGACTACTGTCCCTGTGCTGCATACCACAAGTCTGAGGGCTTTGCCTGAGGAAGGCACAAACAAAGCTGACGTTCATGTGCAGAACTGGGCGGTGGTGCAGGAATATTCAGAGTCGCTATGCCACTCCGTCACATTGAGTAGTGGTGCCAAGCAGTCGACGGGAGGCTGTCTGCTCCCTCCTCTCCTCAGCACTCTGCCAGTGACCCCCATGGTCAGGTCATGTTTGCACCATCACGATTTGCTCCTGTCAGTTCACCATCATTGCAGCAGCCTCCGAGGCATGCCAAATCTCTTTATGGCCTTCAAAATCTGGTACAGTATCCCAAATGCATCCCTCTTACCACCCAGCTGTCTATGTCAAGAGATAATTACTTTTCCATTTTGGTTTCTTTTTTGTTAAAGACTAGTCACCAGCTAGAGCGAACTCCAGGAGCTTCTAAATGTTTGTTGAGGCTGCCCAAGGAGTCTTTCTGGGTGCCTACACATCTGCCCATGTGGTCTCCCTGGAGGCTCGTCCACCACCTCTGCTGGCAGGTGTCTAGGCCTGCCACTGCAGAGCTCCAAACAGGTGCACTGCTCCATTCGTGCTTTTTGTCCCCTGATGATGCTTTAATTTTAATATTATTGAGTGTTCACTGTGTGATGTGCACTGATCACTGATTTATGTGTACTGTCTCATTCGATCCTACCAACAATTATGCTGTATCTACTTGTTATCCCCATTTAATAGATGAGAGAACTAAGGTGCAGAGAGGTTAAACTACTTGCCCAAAACCCATCAGCTAGAAAAGGAGCAGAACTTAGGATGCATAAGATATGATACATTTTGAAATGAAATAAATGAGACAAACGCACAAATAATATAACCAGAGGTCAAAGAGGTCATATAAGAAAAACATCTTCCCTTCAAATTAACCAAAGAACCATGGCAAGACTCCCAGAGATGGGCTACTAGGGGACTGTTCTGAGGCTAAGCCACAGTTGTAACACAGGGTTCAGTGGGAGGGCATGGGGGTGACCCAAAGACCTCCTGGGTTGAAGCTCCACTTCCGCCACTTCTTAATGCTCCTGGATTGAGAGGTACAACATTTGTAAAAACAAGATGGGCTCTGTGTAAACTATAAAATACCATTTTCATGATTGTTTATTATTTCACATCTTTTGTTGATGGGGCAGAGGTTGTAGAGAACTTGGAAAAGAAAAGACCAACCATGCTTAGAAGTGCTTCAACTGAGTCCTTCTCCAAACTGCGGGCCATGTGGGTGGCCCTCTGGAGGGTAGCGGAGATTAAGAAGGACTAGTTTATCCTCTTACCCAAAGCTATTGTCCTGCTAAGATGAGGATTTATGTGTCTTTCCTCGGGATTTGACACAGCATGACACTTTGAGATGAATTTCTATCTAGGGCAATGCAAAACATTGCGTACATGCGTTACACTAAATAAAAGCTTTGGTGAAGATTTTAATATTTGACTGCTTTGCATGGGAAACGTGGGTGCATTATGTATAAAATGGAAATATTTGCAAATATGAAAATCCTGTTTTCATTGAGCATCATGGTTCTGGTTTGCTCCGAGTAAGCATCCTTTCTAAGTATTAGTTACTGTCTGAAAGCGCCTGTTCTTTCTTTTTGCTGCCATATGCAAACAGAATGACTCTGCTTACAGCATTTAGCACAACTTCTCCCCAAACCTGAGCACTCCTAGGGATTTGGCTTCGAAACTGTGTGATTTTCCTAGTGGCAGCGTCATCGAGGGTTTCTTTCTAACCTGGTCACCCTTCCTCTCGTCTTCCAGTTACTCCTTGGGGGTATTCCCTCACATCTCTTTATATCATTAGAGCACAGAGCTCAGGAAATTGCCTCAGTGTCTCTCCTGAATGAGACAGGTAGAGGTTTGAGGGCTGTTGAGGAAAAATCCTTTCTCTTCTGTGAGCATCTTTTTAGATTGTTATGATGAACTTGATCGAGGAAGCTATCCCAGTTTTCGAACTGCAGGGTAACACGGTTTCACCGGCCCTTTGATGTGAGGCTCCATGGAAACTGCCATTTCTCCTCTCCTCAGGGAAATGGCCTTCGCCCTCTGGGTCTTGCCTTCTCCATTTGGAGAACACTAGGCCAAAATCTGTAGGAAATTCTAACTACTTGATTTTTTTTCTGTCCATCAAATAAATAGCTGTTTTGAGGTTATCTGTGTTCACAAGCGAAAGTGGCATTTCAATTTCGTAAGGTGATACTTCTTACTGCTAGTTGGCAATGTATTTGAAGGCTCATGAAGGTTTTTTCATCAGGCGAGAAATGAGTCCCCTGTGGTGTATCTAGGCAGGCTGAGAAGAATGGCAAGTCTCCTGTTATCCAGTGCTGGCTAGTCCTAAGGTAGCCTCTCTCTCACCATCGGAAACCATCCTTGGTCTTGAGACAGAATTAGGAAAGAGTGGGAAAGGCACATGACTTTTAGACTACCTTGGAGTCCTTGTGGGGCGTCTGTAGTTCTCTGTATTCTCTGTATCTACCAGATTTTCCAAATCTGGGGTACACACGGATACTGAGGCTCCTGACAAAGCCTTCCCTCCCTTCAGCCACCCTGCCACTGGCCCCAGAGACTACACTTACAGACGCTTCCAAAGAGCTTCTCTACCCTCCCTGAACCGTCATCCCCCAAACGGATGCATACAACTCACTCAACACAAGTTTGATCAGTTGGCCACACAGAGGAGGCCCCATGCCTTGTTGAACTGAGGACTCTGTTGGGAATCCCTGAGGGCTCAGGAGAGAGTACATTAATGCTCGTCCTCCCTCCAGCCCAGCGTTCTGAGATCTCCGGTTTGTATTGCAGTCCCTGCTGTACTCTTGGTTCCATGCAAATAGTCCTAGGATCGATTTCCTCTTTACTTTCCCTTTGACATTGCTTTAAGACCGACCTCAGTCCTTCCTGGCCATCTTCAAAAGCCTCCTTTCTGGCCTCGGCCTCTGCTCTGTCTCTCCTGTAGTCCACTCTTCATGCAGCGCTCACAGCCTTGTGTCAAAGTCCAGCCTCAGCAGGGCAGAGCACGGTGTCCAGCTCTTCAGTGGCTTCTTGGCATTTCAGGGTCAAGCCCAAACCCCTTAACATAGAATTCCTAGCCCTCGATTAAATCACCACGACCTCTATCTTCAGCCTCCTCACACATGTGTAAACGTAGACTCCTAGAAGGGGGAGGGAGATAGGCGAGTGGAGCCAGCTGGGACGCACGGGAAAGGCAATGGGAAAAGAGAGGGCTCAGGTCCCACCGGAACGTGGCTGCTGCTGTCAGCACCGACTCTTGCCATGTAGAGGAGCAGGTCCAAAACTGATCTGATTTTTTAAGAGGAGTTAAGAATCTGGATTTATTATGTAAGATATCCTAATTTTAAAATATTAAAAATATTTTATATATTGTTAAACAAACCAAAGGAAGGACAGTGAGCAGGCTAACTACACAATCAGACGAAGCTTCTGGACCGTCAGTGTGACATCTGCCCTGCCTCTATCTGTTTAACTCAGGGCTCAGCAAACTCTTTCCTGTAAATGGCTATCTGGCAAACATTTTAGGCTTTATGAGGCTTGGGGGTCTCGGTGGCAGTTACGTAACTCTGTCATTCTAGTGTAAAAGGAGCCCTGCCCACTATGTAAATAAATGAACGTGGTTTGGCTATGGCTGTGTTCCAACGTTACTTATAATAAACAGGTAGTGAAGTGGAGTAGGTCACCTATGGTTTTTTGACTCCTGCCTAATCAGACCAAGGTACCTGATCCTTCTCTAGAAATTCCATGTGATGGTAGATTCCTCCCTTTACTGAAAGGCCTTCTCCTCCTTCATTCGCCTGTGTCATCCCTAAGCGTCCATCAAGACTGAACTCATAACACCTGCCTTAGGAAACCTGCCTGACTCTTTCTACAACTCCCTTGTGACAGGTGCCCCCGGCTCCCATTTCACCCTCAGCAGACTTCTTACCATACTGCTCTTTCTCGGTTGCTTAATTTCTCTCCCTGACTAGACCATGATCAGCTAAGGCAGACACTTATCTGAGATCTCATTTATTGACTAAAAATGAGTAACTGATAAGATTTACAAGTAAAATTTGGGTATCTAGTTTAACGATATCAAACAACAAGATCTTTTTTTTAATCTGTATTTGTGAAAGGCTTCTGAAGTGTCACTAAATGTCCTTTGGGAGAAGCTAGGAGGAATTGTCAGCTGTCTACACCACAGGTTAGAAAAAGGGAGATCTGTGCTGGGCTCTACCAGTGACCAGCACTTGGCTGGGTCAACTCTGACTCCTTTTGGACTTGAATTATTACACCTACACAGCAGCTGAACATGATGTTCTCTAAATGTCCCTTTTATCCCTAAACTTGTCTGGGAAATTTTATCCAAACTTTTAAAGTGCACAGAGTGACAATGGTTTAACCCTTTTTAATGCCATAATCCTTTGACAACCTCAGAGATTATTGAATGATGTATAGAATTATTTGTCTCTTCACTCAATGTCCCCAAATTATTTGGGGATAGGGGTTATGGAAGGTTTTTGTTGTTTTAGGGTATTTTAAAAAATAGTTTTATCCTCCTTAAATTTCAATGTTAAGTTTTTATACTTCTAGCAGTCTCCAACTCTTTCTAATTTTCTACATTTAATGTTTTACAATATAAAACCAGGTAAGCAAACTTCTCTAAACTGAGTATTCTATAGATGATAACAGTCAATGAAAGCAGAACACTTTACTGAAAAGAACACAAAATTTGAAGTTAGTTAGATGAAGAGTCACTTCCTCTTCCTGTCATTTACACTGTGCGGCCTTGGAAAAGGTACCCAGTCTCTCTTAGTACCTGTTTTCCTCATCTACGAAATGGGGATAATTATACAGACCCATTACCATTATGCATGCAATGCAGACACAAACATGGGGGTTGTGAAATTCAACAATGATTAATTTGTTCATAGCACCTAATACAACAAATACAAACTCAATAAATAATGTCTACTAGATTTGTTTCATTATCATTATTGGCTCTGAGTTATTGTCATGTGCAGGGCTCTGGTCCTAGTTAACCAGCTCAGGGTAGGAGGCTTTTCCCCTTTCATTTAACTCCAAAGATGAATCTTAGACACAGTCTGATATTCGAGCAGTTTTTTCTTCTAGCATGCTTACAAGATGGACAGCAGGAGCAGGTGGCATGGGGGGTGGGAGAGAGATAGTCAGCAGTCAGATGACTGCCTAATTGGGAGGGTCTCCATCTGGAGACCATTCTCAGAGTTTGGGCCACTTTCCTATACCTGTATTTAGTCTAGGTCAGTTAGCAGGTATTTCTTTCACAAAGGAAGTTTAACCTATTCTTGTAAGGGTAAGTTTTGTTTTGAGGTTTATAAAAATTGCATCTGAGACAATAATGTGGCAACTGCTTTTTTAACCATGTGCTTCCTTTTGACGGCCAATGCCTGTGATGTGGCCAGTGGTGATCCAGTGCACTTGGGTTTGTCATTCCAAAGCTCACAGAGGCACAGTACTGAATCTCTAAAGTAAGCCTTGGTGACTGGGATGCGCTGCTTCTGCTCTGCTGCCAGGATCACCCAGCAGTCATTGCTCTGAGTGCCCCCCCCGAAAAGCCATGCCCCCCAGCCTCGGCATGCCTACTGTCCTATTCCTTGGTACCTGGCCCCCTTATTGTGGGACTAGAGTTATCTCCTACGGACACAGCAGTTATCTCCTATAATAATTTTCATACATAGATTTAAGCTTGTAGAACCTTTTCTTAATTTCAGATTTCTGAGCCCATAGCTATCTTTTGGAAAAGCAGAGTCAGACAGTATCTGAGAGAACACCAACTCCCCTACCTGCCACATAAAAGGTTACCCTAAATGTGGAATCTGAATTGATAGTTCCATCATGGAAGTGGGAAGTTTCTGATGTCCTAACTGTGGTTTATATCTTTCTCATTCTCATAAAGAGATAAAAAAGCTTAAATCACCCTGGATCCCTATTGAATGCCATAACACCATGTGAGCAAAGACATGATCCAATTATAGCACATTCAGAGAGCAATTTCTCCTCTTTTTATTAGGCAATCAGTAAGATGTACTCTATTGTCTGTTGGAGGACTATGAATTAAAGTGCCTGGAATTTGAAGAGAGCTCTGCACAGTCTATTTTCTCCCAAGCTGGAGGTATCACTGAATATGCTTTGTGGCTCATTAGAAAAGAGAGGCAGAAACGGTTGTGAGCCTGATAAAATTGAGACAGTGATCAAAGGACTATAAATACATAGCTTGCCAAATGATACGTAGCGAGGGTGAAAGGGAGTGAAAGGATTGAGAATTGATACAGGCAGGCCCCAGATGAGGAAAGGGCCTTGTGTAGAGAGCCAACCAGAAGCAAGAACACAAAACTGAGCCTAGGAAATGCTGGACCCTCAGAAATGGAGTCCTCATTGCCTGCCTTGCAGAATAGTCCCAGAGGAAACAAAGGCAGGAGGGAGGTTCATTGATCGCTGCTATGGAGCTGCCCAGAGGAAACCAAGGAGCTGGGAGGCAACCAAAAACATGAGCAGCAGTAATGCACAGAACCTCTAAGTAGGAAATTATAAAATTTGGATAGAGGTGGTTATACTATGTTCTTGGATAGGAAAGCTCAATGTTAAAAATACTAATTCTCCCCAAATTAAGTTTAAAATGGAATATGATTCCCATAAAAATAATAAAGCCATTTTTTCTAGAATTGGACAAAATTATTTAAATTTCATATGAAAGAATGAGTCACAATACTATCTAAAGCAGCTCAGAAAGAGAAAAAATAAAGTATTACATTTGCAGTGTGGTCCCAGAGTAGCAGTGGATAAGACAAATGGGTAAAATAGAACACCCAGAAAAACAGATTTCTGTGGACACTCATACATGAACATGTGTTTCAAAAGTTGTGGTATAGTTCAGTGAGAAAAGAAGATAAACATGAAATTGGGACATCTAGGTGGCCAGGCATAAAAAGACAAAAAAGAAGAGAAAGCCTATAATCCCAGCTACCGGGGAGGCTGAGGCAAGAGAATCGCCGAAACCCAGGAGCTAGAGGTTGCTGTGAGCTGTGTGACGCCACGGCACTCTACTGAGGGCAGTAAAGTGAGACTCTGTCTCTACTAAAAAAAAAAAAAAAAGAAGAAGAAGAAGAGAAAGTTATAACTCTACCATTAAATACTACATGAAAACAAAATCTAGATTTTTTTTAAAGTAAGAAATACCAGAAATATCCCAACTTACTACTAGTAAGCACTGAATAATTGTGAAAGATTTTGTGTTGTAAGATTGGATTGCAAACTTTGAGAAGTTTTAACAGGCTGTGAAGATACCAGTTTCCCAAGGACTTACCATATTAAAATTACAGACTGATTCACAAATTCTTTATGATTCTACACTTAATTTTCTTTTCAGGAAGTAACATCTGTAACTGCCAAAAAATTAACCACTTTCCATTGATATTTAGAATTCCCTTTTCCCAATTTTAATTCAAAGATGCTCTTTGAAAAGAAAGAAAGGGGAGAAGAAGAGCGCGCCTCAGACCTCCTTGAGTTAGATTAATCATGTAATTCTAACCAAGCACAGCATACCGAGGAAAGATAATTGATCATGTTAAAAGCGGTTTGCCGTAAGAAATTTATTTTTTCTTTAGTTCTTCTTGGAGTCATAGAATCAAACTAAGAGAATACAAGCAGTGTATTACTGGGAGACTAAGGCAATCAGCACAGCTGTTTCCAAATTGTTTGTCATATATTTCAATCCCTGCTGGTCTTTTTTTTTTTTTTCTTTTCCTACACTAGGAAAAAAAATCCATATTGGCCCAGTTTAGCTTTTTCAAAGTTTCTCACATTTCTAAGGCACTTCTTTAAGAAAGTTGCTATTAAGGTAATTCCTGGTAATTCCTTTGTTTATGTGTAATATTCAAGTTGAAATAAAAAATAGTCCACTCCGTGGCAGGTGGAAACATTTCAGTGAGAGATGTCACAGAATTTGCCCGCAGGGACTTATGAAAACGTAACTTGGTGCTAATCAACTGGGAATTCCCAGACCTGTCATTTCAAATCAGCTCAGATTAAGCACAGGTGTTTTGTCTGTTTTGCTATAAACAAAGGGAGACTATGACATGGAGGTTTGATAGAAACACACAGTTCTGCTGGGGAAACTTGAAATCACCTCAGAGAAGTAATTATTTACCTCTGCTTTCAATCAAGCATCCATGTTAGCAGTCTGGTATTCTAATACCTGGATGCTTTTTGCACCAAAGATACCACCCTAAAGATAGGTGGTATCTGAAACCAGGCCAGTTCTTTGCTTATTCACCTAAGCTAAGATTATTTTGTGAATGAGAGAGATTGTCTGAAGACAATAGGATTGCAAGGAGTCTGATTCTGCTTTACAGACAATTTAAGTGCACTGCATTCATGCAAGTTCATGTGGGTCCAGGGTCTGAGACTTTGAAAGAAAAAGATGGAAAATACAGTGTTTAACTGCGGTGCCATAATGGTATCTATCTGTCTCAAACTTGGCACTGCCAATGGCAATCATTGCACATTAGGACAGTGCCAATGCAACTCTGCTGCGACCCATTCCCCAGAGAGGCCAGACAGGATGTTGTCTTGGCTACATCCAGCACTCATAATCTGTCTCTTATTAATAGATGCTTCTAACATTGAGATTGACTCAATGCTTTGCATTGAGATTGACCCCTGCTTTAATCTCCAAGTGCTTTGTGTTGATCTACATGACATTATTATCCTTGATCTCTCGGCCATTCATCCAAGATCCACTCTGAGTCTACGCACTCATTTTCTTACTCAAACTCCCAGGTATAGAACAGTTCCTACTTACCTTGCAAAACAGGGTCTAATTTAAAATAATTGTAGAAACCAATTGGCTATAAACAAATCCATACATTAATAATTTTTTCATAAACGAATATTTCATTCTGAGTTGGTGTTCTTTTCGAGCACTTGGTTATGTATTAGTGATTTCTGAAGTCACAGGTAGGTTGTCTAATGCTTGGTTTTCCTCTCTGAGCACGTTTGTCTTTGGGGGGGGTTGCTGTCCCTCCTATCTCCATACATAGGAGGGATTGAATGATTTTAAAAGTATATTTATTTGAAAAAAGGGTGAATACTCAATGGTTGAAGTTTTTAATGAATTAAGGAGAAAAGTTGATTTAAAAAGAATGTTTTTTTGTTTTTCTTGCTCTATCATGATTTCATGAATTTTCGTAAAAAGGGAATGATATGGCATTTGAGGAGAATACAGAACAAAAGTCCTAGCAGCTTTACAGACATTCTTAAATTAAGTAAGAATTCTTTGACTAAGAATTAACTCACATTTTGTAAGTTGAAAAATTCCCCAAACCCCAAGTCTGAAAGATTTTAGACTTTTATTTCCTTCTTCCTTGCTGGAGGAAATGTTTTCATCTAGATTCCCTTAGTGTTCATATTAAGACTGTTTCTAAACTAATTTCTTCCTCAGTTACCCTCAATCGCCTTTTGTGTATTATATCCTTTATTTCTCCTTCGGATATGTCTCTATGTTCCCCTTCTTCAGTAGTAATATCTGTTTTTATTATTAATGTATATTCTTCTCCTTTTCTTCACTAACCATTATGAGAATCTGCCTACTCTGCTGTCTCACCTTTCTTTTTTTTTCTCTTTTTTTAAATTTTTTTTGATGTTCTTTTTATTATTATTATTATTAAATCATAGCTGTGTACATTAGTGCAATCAAGGGGTACAATGTGCTGGTTTCATATATAATCTGAACTATTTTCATCAAACTGTTTAACATAGCCTTCAAGGCATTTTCTTAATTATTGTATGAAGACATTTATATTCTGCATTTAGGAAGTTTCGCCTGTACCCTTCTAAGATGCACCATAGGTGTGGACCCACCAGTTACCCTCCCTCCACTTCAACCTCCCTACTCCCCTCCCCTCCCTTGCCCCTTTCCCCATATTCTTGTGCTACAGTTGGGTTATAGCCTTCATATGAAAGCTATAAATTAGCTTCATAGTAGGGCTGAGTACACTGGATACTTTTTATTCCATTCTTGAGATACTTTGCTAAGAAGAATATGTTCCAGCTCCATCCATGTAAACATGAAAGAGGTAAAGTCTCCGTCTTTCGTTAAGGCTGCATAATATTCCATGGTATACATGTACCACAATTTATTAATCCATTCGTGGGTCGATGGGCACTTGGGCTTTTTCCATGACTTAGTAATTATGAATTGGGCTGCAATGAACATTCTGGTACAGATGTCTTTGTTATAATGTGATTTTTGGTTTTCTGGGTATATACCTAGTAAAGGAATTATAGGATTGAATGGCAGGTGTATTTTTAGATCTCTAAGTATTCTCCAAACCTCCTTCCAAAAGGAACGTATTAGTTTGCATTCCCACCAGCAATGTAGAAGTGTTCCCTTTTCTCCATATCCACGCCAACATCTCTGGTTTTGGGATTTTGTCATGTGGGCTAATCTTACTGGAGTCAGATGATATCTCAAAGTGGTTTTGATTTGCATTTCTCTGATGATTAAGGATGGTGAGCATTTTTTTATGCGTCTATAGGCCTTGCGCCTTTCTTCTTTAGAGAAGTTTCTCTTCACCTTTCTTCTTAACCCCTGTAAACTGGCTTCTGTCCCCTTGACTCAGTCAAACCTGCTTCCCTACTCACTCCATTCTATCCAAACAGCCTTTTCTAAGCACTCAGTCTTCTTCCTTTTCTGAAGTTTCAAAAGTTTTTAACCACTTGCCTTTGAGGACTTTTCTCACTTTCATCCATTCCAACACTTTGCTAACCTGAATCTGCCTTTGTCTTTTTCTAGACTCCTGTGTGTTATCTCACTGCATTTTTCTGCTGGTGTCAATGGTGGATGAACCTCAAGTCTCTGTCCTCATCTCTGTCTCTCTCTAGCCCTTATTGCCTTTGACAACCTAGAGATTCTCATGGTTTCACATCCACCCTCTTTATTCATCTAGTCTATTTTTATGACATAATCTCTTAACAGGTTTCTGCAAAGAGAAAGTATAAAAGAAATTTTTTTGAGACATGTAAGGTAACCAGGTTTTGTTCTCTCCTTGTTCTTGGAATGAAACATTGAGTATAGAATCCTAAGTTAAAAGTTGAGTTACCTGAAAAATTTCGAGACATTTTTCATTGTCTTCTAGATTTCAGTGCTATTTTCACAAGCCTATTTCTTCTCTTTATTTTGGGATCTATCTTTTGTATCTTGAGTACTTACTTAGCTTCTTCTCGTTATTCTTTGTTTTTTTTTTTTTTTCCTTTTTTGAAATCCCATAATGGGGCAGCACCTGTGGCTCAAGGACTAGGGTGCCGGCCCCATATGCCAGAGGTGGCAGGTTCAAACCTGGCCCCAGCCAAAAACTGCAACAACAACAAAAATTGGAAATCCCATAATGACGTGTTTGGACATAATCCTCCTTACCTTTCATTGTGGTTTGTATATGGTAGGCCTTTCAATGTAGAGACTCATATCCTACAATCTAAAAATTTTTGTCATGCCATTTCTTTGATAATTTCATCTTTTCTTTCATCTCTGTTTATGAAACTTATTTAATGAAGATGATGGAGCAACATTTTTATCTTCTACTTTTCAGTTCTTTATGTTGGTCTAAAGATCAGTTTTCTCATTTTTATTGTCTCATTTTTGTCTCCAACTTTCCAGTTCCTTATGTAGATCTAAAGATCTGTCTTCAATCAATATAAATACTTTATGTGATATGTCCTCAACTTTATATTTTGATACTGAAATTTTCATTTTAATCCTTATATTTTTGATTCCTAAGAGCTCTTTTTTGTTTGTTTTCCAAATGTTTTATTTTTCCAGCCTCATGAATATTGTCTTTTCTCTTGCCTCTGAAAATATTGACAGTAGTTTGGGGAAGATTTTTCCAAAATCTGCCTTTTCTACAAATTCTGTCTTTTTGTTTTGTTCTATGTTTTTCTTCACCTCTCTAGAGAGGCTAGGCCAAATATCCATGCTAAAGAGTGGGGGAAAATACTAGAAAAAAGCATTAAAGTGGGGCAAGTTTGCCTACCCCACAGTAAATTGCTCTATGAGCTGGGATTTCTTTAAGCTTCTCCTTATTCTAAATATTTGTCATCATCAACTCCAAGTGCCAATCATCATGCTTTCTTGCTCTGTCATCTAAACTTTTGGGAACATTTTCTCCAGATTTTTTATTTACTTGCCCTGTTGAAACACAAAAGTTTCCCAGGAATCTGTTGTCTTAAGTCATTTGCTACGGTCACAGCAGATTTGAACATAACACAGCCTGCTGGAGAATAGACTTGTATTCATCTCTGCTGTACTCCATATTAAAGAGTGGGGGGAAATGCTAGACAAAAGCATTAGAGTGGGGCAATGGATCAAGTAAGGGTGCTAGAGAGCATCACCCACGAAGACATATCAGACCATGCTCCATCATAGAGCTCCAGTTGAAGAGCTTGCATACTTTCAAATTTCTTTTATTTTAGAGAAAGCTTTTCTTAATAATTCAGCTATATACAAAGAAAACCAAGTGCTCATCACTCAAGATTTTTTTAGAACTCCTTTAAAAAGAATAGAAATACAGCAACAGCCATAGTCCTATTTCTTTTCCTCTCCCCTCCCCAAATATCCTTCTCCAAGCAGGTAACCACATCCTCACATCCATGTGGGGCCTTCCTGACAAGTTTTTCCTTTGTCCTATGTCTGTCCGTGCCTGCAAGCCATATGTAATACAATTTTATATTTTAAAAAATTGACACAAATTTACTTTACTGATGTGTTTTAATTAGATTGCATTTAGCTACAAGTACCTGAAAAACTCTTCTCTAAGGTATTAAATATTTAAGAGCATTCTTTGTCTCATATAACAAGAAGATTTAGGGAAGGATGGTGCAGCGGTGGCTCGCCAGCTCCCTGATGTCCGCAGAGATGATGATGATGTTAGCTATCATCTTGCTTGGCAATCCTGCTGTGTGACATTTTCCCTGCTGCTTACAAGTTGGCCATGAAACCTCAGGAGTTCACATTCCAGAGGGGACCAAAAAGGAAAGGTAGTAGCCCATTTTCTTTCTTCTTCTGTTTTTTGTTTTTACTTTTTGAGTTTTATCTTTTTATTTGGGAAGGTAGAAACAGGTACATCTCATTTGCTAGAACAGAGCGTAGGAGAGAGCAAGATGTTAAAGACATATTTAAGCTGTTCAGCATCTTCCACAGAGACAGTCACTGGAGGGGGAGAGGCTATTACTGACTTTTAGGTAGGCAGTCAACAGTCTGCCATGCTGCCCTGTTACAACTTGCTGCTTTCATTCTGCTTTTTACAATTTATCCATATTGGTAATTCTAGATACAATTCATACACATTAACTGTTGTGTAATATTTCATTATGCAAATACATAACGATCACTATTTGTGCATTTTTCTATTTATACATCTTTAAATTATTGCTGTATTTTCATTATCACAAAAAAATGCGTGTGAATATCCTTGTATAAGTCCTTTGTTCTCATGTGAGAATTATATATAAGTTAAATATACATAGAAACATTTTAAAAATATAACACATGTAAAACACATAAATCACAAACAAAACATTTATAGACATATAAAATATACATCTTTTGTGTATATATAAATATATCTCACATCTTATGTTGAGCTTTCCGTGCAGACAATTTTCCTATGCTTCTTATTTCCCCCTTTCTTGCTTTTGTTTGGATTATCAAATTCTCTGCGTCCTTTTGTTGTTTTATTACTGTGGAGTGATTCATTCTTGTGTCTTCCATTATTTTAGTCACTATCCTTAGTTTTTCACATACATAATTAAAATAGCATACATGATTAACAACACCTAAAATAAATATTTCCAGCATCATCCTGGACAATATACAGATACTAAAATCCTTTAATTATTTTCACCCCTTCCTTATTCATGCTGTTAATTCTCTAACATTTTAGTTCCATCTCATTTTCAACAATTCAGTAATCATTGTCATCTTTACAACTGTGCTTATTGGGGATTATCTACAAGTAGAACAGTTTCTTTACTTGACAATGCTTCATGCACCTGCTCTTGCCTCTGTGTCCAGTTTTCTTCTTTCTAAATCTTTTCCTTTGAGTGATTTGCTTACTAAAAATAAATCACTAGCAGACTATCTCAGTAGTACTAATTCAGCAATAAATTATTAGTCTTTGGCTTAAAAGGATTAATGAGAATTAATTCTATTTTATCCTCACTCCTGAAAGATAGTTGATCTGGTTATAGAATTAAAAATTGACAGATATTTTCTCCTAGAACTTTGGAGATATTAAGCAATTGTATTTTGGATGTTTTTGTGATTGATTTAAAATATGCTCTGTACTTGTCATTCTCTTCATTTTTAGCTAATCCAGCTTCTCTCTAGTGGATATTAGTTTTCTCTCTAGTGTATAATGTATTATCCAATTTCTTTTTTTTTCTTTTATTTATTTATTTATTTTAGAGACAGAGTTGCCCTTTATTACCCTCCATAGAATGCAGTGACATTGCAACTCACAGCAACCTTCAACTCCTGGGCTTAGGCAATTCTCTTGCCTCAGCCTCCCAAGTAACTGGGACTACAGGTGCCCGCCACAACGCCTGGCTACTTTTTGTTGGAGTTTGGCCAGGGCCCAGTTCGAACCCATCACCCTCAGTATATGGGGCTGGTGCTCTACCCACTGTGCCACAGTAAACCTGTATTCTAGACGATTTCCTTGGGTCCTATTCTCTAATTCTCTTTTGAGCTGTGCCACTTGAGTTTTTGTTGTTGTTGTCTGTAGTTTACTTTATTGGCTTCCGTTTATTACTTTTTCAAATTGGCTAGTCCTATTCTTTCACTAAGTTTCATACTTAACTTTATATATTTAATCATTTTAATGCAGTTAGTTTCAGAACATCTTTCAGGTTATGCTCTTCCTGTTTCTTATGGTATGTTTTGCTCTTGGTTCTCCCTCTGTTTCTTACCCCTTGGGGATTTCCGTTTCTTTAATTTGAGCTCAACTATATCTTTAAAACATTGTTGTGATTTATATATAGGTTTATATACACTAAGGCAAGAGGAAATTCTGCTACATAATTCTACCAGTTGTTGGGACCATCTCATAATGACTTTCTTGACACTGCTATGTACTCCTGTCAGCACTGAATGATGTCATAGGTCACTGAAAGAAAATTAGAGTCCTTAAAAGGAATTTCTGTGCAATTTCTTCAGTATGTGTCAAAGATAGTATCTGCTAATATGATTGGCTGAAGCTGAAGTTTGAAATGTGTGGTACATAAGCCATATCCCATCTGTAGACGTACTTTGTTTAATCTATACAATGTATAAATCTTCTACAGGAGTTGCCAACTTTTAAAAATAAGCAAATTTTACAGAATGGTTTAGATTTTTCAGTTTCTCTTAAAAACAAACAGGCCAGGTGCAATGGCTCACACCTGGAATCTTAGCACTCTGGGAGGCTGAGATGGGTGAATCGTCTGAGCTCAGGAGTTCAAGACCAGCCTGAACAAGAGTGAGACCTCACCTCTACTAAAACTAGAAAAACTAGCCTGGTGTGATGGCACATATGGGCAGTCCCAGCTCCTTGGGAGGCTGAGGCAAGAAGATCCCTTGAGCCCAAGAGTTTGAGGTTACTGTGCGCTACACCGCCACGGCACTCAACTGAGGACAACAAAGTGAGACTCGGTCTCAAAAAACAAAATTTAAAAATAAAAAAATAAACACCACAAGCAGACAAGCAAAAAAAAATAAAAACCACAAACAGACAAGCAAAGATAACCGGAAAATCATCATTCCAACACTATGACTCTTTGCCAGTGTGTGTGAATGACTACCGCTCTGCTGTGCTCGAGTCCTCCTCATTCTCTTTGGTTTCTGCAGACATCTCGTTCATTTCCATTACAACTATGGATTTGCAAGCTCCTGAGTTTGCAATGTTTGGTCTAAAGATTAGGAAAAATTATGGTGAGTCATCACATAAGTCACCATTTTGATCCTAATAAATCTGTGAAGGGCTGATTAACTAGTTAGCAGCTGAACATCCAGCAGACAGGTGCTTCTTTAACACACTGAGGTCGGGATGCTGACCCTGCTCTTTTGATGTGTGTGCTCCAAAGGAAGTTTGCTTATTCTGGGGAGTAACACAAAGTCCCATAAAGGAAACATATAGACCTGTTATAAACATGAACGTGGTAAGTCCCAGTGTAGTTAGATAAGCAGAAAAGAGGCTTTAATTTTGTTTTGTCTCTTTGTGAAATTTAAAGTTCTCTTAGAAGGCAGAGAGTGCCAGTGGGGCGCTCATTGGAAATTGGCCAGAATCTGTGAGTAACGAGTAAGAATGGGACATGTTTTCTGTTCTAAAGTATTGCTTCTTTTTAGTATTTCAAGAATTCAACAATCCCAACTATGTGGAAGTGCTGTAAAACATTACTACATAGCTTAATTATTATTCCTTGGTAGGCTAGCTATTTATTAATTTGGTCAGTACTAACATAGAAAAATAGCCATCACTGTGTTTCAATCTCTTCTATATAAACTGTGCTCCCAGGTCCGCAAAGGCTTTGTTTTGTACCTTGCATGCCTCCACCCCCAATCCAATCCTCACTGTTGGCACACTGAATTTCTCCATCACCCCTTAGACTACTCTTAGTTCCTCTAAGCCCTAATGTCAACCCCTTTTTCATCAGGCCCAGTTCTGATTGCTTGTGCCAAGGAGTCATTTTCTCTGGCTAGCACTCCCACCCTGCTAATTCACTCTACAGAGAGCCTGTATGTCACCTGGTTTTATGGTGGGTTCTCCACAGAGCTGTCCATCACTGGGTTTTAAAGTTCTTAAGAGCAAGCCCTACTTCTTGTCTTATTCATCTCTGTTTTCAGAACCTAGCACTCCATTTGGCATGTTACAGGAACTCAAATAACTCACACTATCTTGAATTAAACTTAAATACTTCCATAAAGGACTTAAGTTGGTTTACAGGGCTGAGAAATCTTTATTTCAAAAAGGATAACTAAACGTAAAAGACAAGAAGACATCTCTTAAAGAAACCAAAAAAAAAAAAAGGTATATCTGGCAAAAATTAGATCCTTAACTTAGATCTAAAATTGATTCAGAACCTCCTGGCAAAGTGAAAAGGGAAAAACATCAGTTTCTATGGCTTTCCAGGTCAGTTAAAGAAAACATTCAAATCAGCAACAATTTTCTTCTGTTATTGAACTCTGTGAGAAACAGGGCATAGTGTGACATTATAGATACTGGTCTTTACTATAGTCTCATGAAAAACACAGAAGAATTCTTTAAATATGCTGTTGAAAGTCCACACTTCTATAAAAGCCAAAATTAAAGCAGTAATCCCTAACTGAAGAAACCATTGCTGTAGTAGTTACGTAAAGTTGTTTGGGTTCATGGTGATCTGCCATGAAACAAAGTTAGACCCTAAGTAACTATTAGTTATTCAACAGTGTCTGAAGACTCACCTAGGACTGAAGGATGGACTTCCAGGATTGTTCACATGGCTGTGGGCTAAAGGCTTCAGTTCCTTGCCACGCAGACTTCTCTAGGACTACGCAAGACAATTCGAGAGAAAAATTGTGAGAGACCTAGTTGTGAAAGCAACCGAAATGGATGAAATCACACAGACCAACCCTAGTACAATGTGAGAGGGGCTACCCAGAATGTCAATGCCAAGGGGCAGGGATTATTGTGGGCCACCTTGAAGGCTGGCTCCCACAGTAACCTGGAAGAATATTTGGTTCTCATCTACCCTGGTCTTCTTAAAGTCTCAGAAATGAGCACTTTTAAGGTCATCAGAACTGACTTTTATAGCTGGAAGTCACTACTATGGTTCGATCAGTGTTCAATGTACACTTCCAATCCCAGGAGGTTTGTGTACCTAGACAAAATGGGTATGGAAATGTACAGGGATGATTTGTTCATTTCTTTCTCATCTCTGCATTTATGAAATCAATAATTTCCTTAAAAGAAAATGTGCTCACATACTAATTAAAAAAAAAGAGAGAGCTTCATTTATGACCATACTGGGAAATATAGTGAGACCCTGTTTCTATAAAATTAAAAAAGTTATCCGGCACAGTAATGATCCTCTAGTTCCAGCTATTTGGGAGGCTGAAACACAAGGATCACTTGAGCCTAGGAGTTTGAAGTTGCTATGAGCTACAGTGATGCCACTGCACCCCATATTGGGCAACAGAACAAGACTCTTAAAAGAGCTCATCACTGCAGATTTCTGCACATAGAATACAGAGGTAGAATCTTGGTTTTCCAATCTTTGTGCTCATTTGTGGTCACTAACGTCCTCACCCACAGGTCTTGGAAATGCCCCTGCAAATGCCTGATTTTTAATATGTCTGCATCTAAAATGGGGTCCAGGGACAGAGTCTAACCTAAAAGAAGGGAATCATTTTGTAATGTTAAAGGGGCTCCTTTGAGGAAGGCCCAATACTATCTTCGCTACTGACAGGTGAATTGGGCAACTTTCCCAGTATTACAGAGCTAAGCATCAGACAGCATATTCACAAAACAGAGTTAAACTCTCTCATTGTAGACTACATGCAGAATTGCCCCCACTGTGCCTGTATTTCCTATAGTTTTTCTAAAGGAACAATTAAAACATTAAAATGATTAAAATATTAACTAAAGGAAACGCAATAACTCTTATTAAATAGAATTAAAGTAGTGTGCTTAAGTATTGAGAATTTCTGGAAGGCAAAAGAATAGTTAAAATTAACTAAGTCCTTTTAAAGGTGGATAGCGAGTGTTCAGAGCAAATGACCTGATGCAGCTGGCCTTCCTCGCCAGGAGAACTTCCTAAGAGGTGGACTTCCTGCCCTCCAAGATCTCATGTTGAGATCATGGGAGGTGTTGGCCTAAGTCCTTGGGTCTGAGCCAGAGCCTCCACTTAGGCCAGGAGCGTGCACAGGAAGGAGGCCCTTTGCTCCAGGCGAGGCTACGTGCTGCTGGTCCCATAACGAACAAGCCCTGGCCTTGCTGAAAGAAAATGCGCAAACAGACCTCCTCTCCTCTAAGCCTTGGCTGATTTGAAATGTTAAATAATAAGCCACAAAGTTTAATTTTGTACGTGGTAGTGTTAAGGACAAATAAAACTTATGGGAGTAATTAGCTTTTAAATATTAATGGAAGGCAGGGATGGGCTGAGAATTTAAAATGAGCAAAACATGGGAAGAGTGCTGCATATAGGCTGGAAGTTCCAGAAGAGTCTCCAGAGGGGACAGTGCTTGTGCAAAGGCCGATTTACCTTCTACTTGAGGTAGGCCTTTCTCAAATTACCTTCCAATAGATTCTTTATAGTAAACTTAATTTGAAAGCAATAGTTTGTTTGAAATCTGCTGGAGGGAGGATAAAAATACCTGAATTTGAGGATCTGGAAACTGTACACAGGTGCACATGTTTTAGAAACAATCTGTGGAGGTGCTATGATACAGTGCAGCACTTTCTGAGGAACCCTGGGTCCCCCATTTACCGTTGAAATGCATTTGGCAAGTCACTTCACCAAACTTCAGTCCCAAATCTACAAAACGTAGCTCCCCACCAAATGTATTTCATAGAAATATGACGAAAGTCAGATGAGATGTTGTTAATTTCACTTTTTATAATAATTCTCAATTGTGAATCATTTTGAATCCGTGGGTGGGAGCAGCATAAATTGTTCCCATCGCAACCGCCGGAGCGTTGCCCTTGCTTTGCGTGTTCATTGTCTATCTGCCCGCGTCCTGCCACCCCAGTTCACCTGCGCTCCCAGCGCCCCCGCCAGTGTCAGGCCCTCAGTGGGGACTGTAAATATTCACTGAATGAATAAACATGAATCCCGGTAGAATTAACCACATCTGAATTTTATCAAGGAGAGAAATTTTGAAAAATAACTCTCCTACTGTCTGTTGAGACTGTTTTTCCACTCCACGCCCCATGCCTAAGAGAAATGACATGTCTGCTTGGACGAATATGCTCGCTGCATTTCCCCTCCGTCCCCTTTTACTGCTTTGTTACGCTCTGTTAAAATAACCGCCCAGAACTTCCTCCCCGCATCGTTCTTCTGATCTTCTGTAAGCCCTGCCCGGAGGGAGAGAGGCAGCCCAGTGGGTCTCCTCTCAGCCTTGGGCACAGTGAAAAAGAGGATTCGAAAGAACTGAAAACATTTGTGGAGAAAGCATTTCAGCCTTACGATCTATTGAACAGTCTACATCTCCTCTATTTCATTCTCTGAACTCCTTTTGATGACTACGAAATAACTTCCTAATTCTTTCCCTCCCCATGGTTGCTGCCCAGCATGGACTTTTGCAAACCGAGGAGGCTTTCTGATTTATTGCGCTGAATATTGAGAGGGTGAGCTCAGAGCCATTTGGGGAACAAGAATGTCACCAATCTCTGCATGCCATTAATATCTAGAAATAGTAGAATTATTAGCTTTGAGGATCAACTCAGCAATGTTAATATTATATCTGATAAATTCAGGAGTTCTGTTTATTTTTTGCACGCTTATAGAATTCTACATCTGGATAGTTGCGAATTAATTGCACGACCTTGGATAAGTACATATTTCCTTTGCTTTCTGGTTGTTTAAAAAAATGGAAAGACCCATTCATCTCTTAGATGATAAGACAGCTGAAACATTCTGATTTTTTTTCTTACAGATTTTGAGAGACCCATAAGATTTTTGTGTGTTTTGATTATTTCTGGTTCATTATACATTCCATTTATGGGTGACATTTTAACATTTAAAGATACCTTGAAGGAATCTGGATTTCTTATTTCTCATCGTGCTTGTCCGTGGTCAGCCAGCAACATCATTTGCTTCCCAATAGAGCTCAGAGAAAGGAAGGGATATTTTGCAGGATCGTGGAGCATCTCCTCAGCTAGGTAGGATTAAACACGGACAGTTGTGCAGGTCATCAAGCCCCCGGCTTCTGTGGATTATTTGTAGCTCACATCTCAACTGAGTTTAATAACAACAACCACCATGAAGATTGCTTATTACTCAAATGTTAAGCATCGCCGTATTTCTTTGCAGACAAAGGCCCACTTCGTAGAATAAAAGAACCACTTACGCTTTTCAGGCAAAGTCCTTTTATTATTAGAGGCTTGGGCTTTTGGCAGTTTATACCATTTATAATTCAATGCTCTTGGTAAAAACAAAATAGCTGTAACCGATTGTTTGGCAAAATATAAAGAAAGTCAGAAACATAATTATGTTTTCCAAATAGTAATGTGCGGTGGGGGTGGTGACAGCACGTTTTCAAATGCTTTCCCCAAGAGGGACATCATGGGCTTCCTTCATGTAGCTGTTCTGAGGCCACAGTCCCAGCTGATGCCCTCAGAGGAACTGGACCTCTAGGTCAGTAAGAGGGTAGCTAGCTTGACGCTTGTTTAGAGTAAGGAATGGAGGCCACCTGTGAGTTCTGCTTACATAATTTTTAGCATCTGGCATGGCTAGCAAATCAAGGCTCTAAAAAAGAAACAAAAGATTCCTGCTCCCTGAGAAAGACACTGCTATTGTTCAGGAAATCGTGAGCTTGACAGGTGCATTTTTATCCTTATTGGTGTCTGGCAGAACTCACACAGAGAACTCCACCAAACTTTCCCTGTTGAAGGGCAGGGACAGCAACGGGCGAACACACCCCCACTGGACTGTGGGGATGGCCCTGGTGATGACTTGCTCGTACCATTTTAATACCATTTAGGTGGGAGGCCAAGTAAGGATCCCTTATCAGCAGTGCTTGCTCCTAACAAGTGGATTCTGGGGTAACACTTAAGGGACGAGGGTGTGTTTTTCAAAGAGTATCAGAAGAAGTTATATAAACAGCATAAATAGTGATGACCTGGTGCTAAAAATCTGCCTAAGAGAACTGGGTAAAATGTGCACTCTCACTAGCTTGAATGTAGTGTCCTGAGCTCCAAGTGAAAGCCTCTCAACGTGTAGCCACAACCCCATCCTTTGGTTCTGCCTGACTTACAGGCACAACCCCCTCATTCTGGCAAAAGGCGGGAGCACCATCACATCTGTTTTGTGATGCTCCATGCAAACAGCTGCGTTGCCTTTCTTTGTGTGGATACAGCTTTTAAAAATGAAAATCTCCATGGCAACAGCTGCAGCCACTTATTACAGAGCCATGGAAATGACGCTGATATTTGTGGGGAAAGCTGTGCTCTCAGAGTAATGCGTCCCTTATATTAGAGTGGATTTTTCCCACTAACATTTTCATTTTTAAAAAAGGGCATGAGAATGTGTTCAAAAGAAATTTACTGGGGAATTGGAGAGCTCAGGAAATTGGTTAAGTGAGAATGGAGCCTTTTATCTGTGGTCTTGAGTTAACTCTTTGGCAACAGCGCTTGATACTTCAGTTCTAGGGAGGGCAATGCCCACTGCTTATGCTCAGCCTCGCAAATACACAACTAAGAGAATCACTTAAGAGCAATAATTAAAATATGAACTATAGCCTGATTCCTGCATCTTTTAGCACCATCCATTCCTTACAGCTTCTAGAAACCTTTATATTCAAGACGATAGAAAACAATTTGTTCCATCTGTCAATACATATGAAATAGCTTCAGAGTAAGCTTACATTTCCTATTAACTCAGTTCTGAAATTAACAGCCTCTTTCATGGGCTCATGCTAAATGTTCTGACACTTTCTTTTTGCTGAACATTAAGGTGAGCGCAAAGCAACGCTAAAGGAAAGATTTGCCATGACACACGTTCAAGACTTCATACATGGTGGGGAGAGGATCTGTATGTTGAGTTTTTAATGAGTTTTGCATCCCTAAGCCTGATGTCCAAATATTTTAATGATCTCATAGACAATGTCATTGATGAAAAGAGCCAGATAGTTCAATAGGAGCTGTCTAACTATAAGGAAACAGAAAGGTGATAGTAGGCTGGGGAAATAAAAACATCAAAAAGTTATAGTCGCTAAGACTACAGATAAGCCTTGAACATAGCAAGAGTATCCATCACAACCCAAACCCTTCACTTCCTTCCAAAGGACTCTGAAACCCAATGAGATGGTTTAAGTGTGCACACGTATGGTGACTTATGTCTGTGAGAGTGAGGAGGTATGTGTGTGATTTGTGTGTGCATGCTCCTTGAGATCAGGATTTATATTACCTGCTTTACCTTCAAGGTTCAAATCTCTGAAATATAAGTTATTCCATATGTTTTTTATTTATGGGATTTAAAGCTTTAGAGTATGTATTTCACCATCAAATTTATATTTTATCCAAAGTTTACCAAACCGTGTTAGTAGCCTGGTTTGTTTCCCTCCCATGACTCGTAAGAGTCAGAGAAGACCAGGCAGAACGTTTTTGCCTTCAGCTATAGGAAATGTATTGCAACAAAAGCTCCATCTCTTCCTAGTTTGGAAAATAGCTGCAAAACAAAAACCTCCCCCCTTTAAGCCCAGCCTCTAGGGATTGCTTTATTTTTATTATAGTGGAAGGCAGCATGTTAGGATCTATTGTGCGGCAAGCAGTATGTCTCATCTCCCTTCTTTGGCTGCCAAGCCTGTTCCCCCATTAAAAACCAAAGGAGAAATGGTATACCCAACAATGCCAGAATTTGGGATTAGAACTCCTCTTGAAGGGGTCTTTCAATTCACTGCTGTTTGATTGCCCACATTCATCCCATGTGTCATTTGCCCTGCCAATCAGGGCTGTTTTCCAGTCAATAGGAGCATGAGGCAGACCCGGAGTGCGCTCTTGCGCTCTCTCTCTCTCTCTCTCTCATTTCTACACTTCACCCAAACCACCCTAATCAATTCATGGCATTGCAGCAGATATTAGTTGAGAGACTCAAGAGAAATGTAACTCTAACAATTTTATGTTCACTAAACTATGTATTATGGAATGGAGAATGTATTGATTTAAATCCTGATGCAGGAACGTTGAAAGGAAGGCAACAATAAAGGAGGCTGGTGATCATTCTCTTCACAAGCACTCAGCACATTTGTCTGGATAGCGTAGCCTCAGGCAGATATTTGATAAAGGTTGTTGTGGAGGAGAGGTCATTATCTGGCATAAAATGCATCTTAATATATTTAATTCTGTGTTTAATAAATAGTAGTTCTCTTTGCTGAACTACCTCTAAAGCCAAAAGGAAAAGGATTTTGTAGGAGGATCTCCCCACAAATCAACAAAGAGGGTCAAGTGCACCAGCTCCACGCAGAGGCCCTGTTGGAAGGCTTTGGTCACAAGAAACCACTGTCCCCAGCTCCTGTGTGTTTTGAAACACAATTCATGCATTCGGAGACAACAGTTACAGGGTCCCATTTCTTAGTGACATTCCGTCTACATGTATACAAGTCCCCTTTGGTGACATACATTTCCATCATTTTGTCCCCAAAGGAGTCACCTTTTGGCAATACATTCTATTCTGATAGAAAACTGATGTACTAATGTTTCAATTATCTGTGAAATTTGGTAGCAGCCAATGACAGATACTTCCTGCCAGATAACAAGCCCAACATTCCACCTTTCTAATGTAAACATTCTCTTGCACCTAAGGGAAAATCCACCTTCACAGCAAAGGATATGCTTTCCCAGGCAAGCCCTTTTACCTTTTTTGGCTGTTTTGCCATTGAATAAACACACAAAGAACAAACTGAAGAAATGTACAGATAAAAGTTAAAGGTACATAAAGACCTCTCCAAGGGACACTATGACAGGAACTTACTCATTGGGACCACCACCGACAATAAACCTGTTTTGGTGCACACACTCGAGCATCGAGGCAGAGAAGGCAGCACAGGGGCCTTGAAACCAGACCAACTAAGGCTCTAATTCCAGTCCTGCCTATTACTTGCCAGGTGACTTGGGCCACCTTGCTAACCTTCCTCAGTTTCCCTTGTAATATGTAAAATGATCTTATCTCAACAGTTAGGCTACTGTGAGGATTACAAATATGCAAAAAACATATCACAGTTCTGGCTCATAAGAGGACCCCAGTAAATGGCAATCATTAACATTGTCATATAGAGGGCGTGAAGTCCAAGAGAGTTTCAACACTGAACATTTTCCCCAAACGTCATAAATACTTTCCAAATTCACTATTTAAGACTAAAATTAAGCTGGGTGAACTTAACCACAGGGAGCTGCTATGCCTCATATACTCTGGGTGACCTTGGGAGAATGGAGGTCTGGTAGTGGGGGCAGTGATGGTGATTCCACAACCTTGGATATGTTGAATCAATACATTGATCATCCTCTAAACCATGAATAGAAAGAAGGTTTGATCAAGCCACTAATTAATTTATGGCTTTGTGGTATTATCTACCGCACTTCCTAACTCCGTGGGTCAATTCCATGTAAACACAATCCTCAAACCTCACTTTTCCATCTACATATACTTAGGTGTCAGGAACAGCCCCTCTTTCTGATTCGTCATTATGCAATAGTGTTCTCCCATATGTTGTCAACTAGCCAAGGGCAACCATATATGATGCCTGCCAAGCAGGAAGTATGTAAAAAAGTCATAGGATAAGGCAGAGGGTCCCTCTATTACCCAGGAATTTTATTTTTTATTCTATGTTTTATTATTTCAAGCTAACCTGAAGGTACCTATGATTAGGTTACATAGTTTGCTTTGGTAAGGTTAAAGTCAGTGTCATAATCGTCTCCTTTACCCAGAATGCATGCCACATACCCATTCAATGTACCCATTGGGGGTAGGAACTCACCCAAGCCCTTCTCTCCCACCCCATACTTGAATTTTTTTTCTCTCATGTAAGCCTGTAGTTCTTAATCTACTAATTTCTATATTTTTTATTTTTTTATTTTTTTTATTTTTACATATACATGTGTTAATTAGGTTTCCACTTTTTGCCTTTACAGAATTTAAAAGGCTTAAATTTTAATAACAATAACAATGTTTAAGATAAGGACTAGAAACAAAAACCATGTAAAGAATGAATGAAGATAAATACATTCAGAAAAGAGAACAGACGATTACTAATTTCAAATTAGTACTGAGTACATGTGATGCTTGTATTTCCATTCTTGTGATATTTTGCTTCAAAGAATGTTTTCCAAATCTGTCCAGGTTTTTGCAAAACATACAAAATTTCCCTCTTTTTGTGGCTGAATGGTATTCCATAGTATACATATACCACAATTTATTAATGGATTCATGTGTCGAAGGACACTGGGGTGTTTCCACATCTTTGGGACTGTGAATTGTGCTGCTATAAACATTCAATTGCAAATATCCTTATGGTAAAATGTCTCTTTTTCTTTAGGGTAAATACCTAGTCATGAGATTGCAGGATCAAATAGTAGGTCTACTTTTAGTTCTTTGAGGAACCTCCATACTTCTTTTGATAGAGACTGTACTATTTTGGGGTCCCACCAACAGTGCATGAGTGTTCCCTTTTCTCCATACCCATGCCAGTATCTGTTCCTTTGAAACCTTATAATATGGGTCATTCTTCTGGGATTAGGTGACATCTCAAAGTGGTTTCAGTTTGCATTTCTCTGATGATTAGGGATGATGAGCATTTTTCCATGTGTTTATTGGCCATTTGTCTGTCTTTATGAGAGAAGTTTCTGTTCATGTCTCTTGCCCAGTTTTTAATGGGATTGTTTTTTCTCTTCCAGTTTATTTTCTTGAGTACTTTGTAGATTCTCATTATTAGTCCTTTGTTGGATTCCTAGCATGCATATTTCTTCTCTCATCCTGAAGTTTGTCTCTTTGCTTTGTTGATTGTGTCCTTAGCTGTGCAGGAACCTTTTAACTTAATCAGGTAACACTTACTTTAGTTGTTGCTGTGATTGTCATTAGGCTGTTCTTCATGAATTCTTTCCCTAGGCCAGGAAGAGTAAGTGTTCTTCTTCCCACACTAGGGTTTTCATAGTTTCCTGTATTCGATTTAAAATTTTTATCCGTCATGACTTGATTTTTGTAAGTGGTGATGGGTGCAGGTCCTGTTTCAGTCTTTTGCATGTGGCTAGCCAGTTTTCCCAGCACCATTTATTGAATAGAGATTCTCTTCCCCAGTGTATGTTTTTGTTTGTTTTGTCGGATCATATGGCAATATGAGGCTAGTTTTATCTCTTAGACTCTCTATTTTGTCCCACAGGTCTATGTCTCTGTTTTTATGCCAATACCATGCTGTTTTAATCATTATATACTTGTAGTATAACCTGAAGTCTGGTAACATGATGCCTGTACATTTGTTATTTCAAAGAATTGCTTTGGCTATTCAGGTTTTTTTCTGGCTCCATATGAAATGCAGAACTCTTTTTTCAAGATCTTCAAAGGATGATGTTAGTATTTAATGGGGATTGCTTTAAATCTGTAGATTGCTTTGGGTAGTAGAGACATTTTAACAATTTTGATTCTTTCCAGCCATGAGCATGGTGTGTTCTTCCATCTGTTAATGACTTCTGCTATTTTCCCAGTGTTTCATAGTTCTCTCTGCAGAGATTCTTCACATCCTTTACTAACATATTTCAAGTTATTTCATTTTCTGTGATGCTATTGTGGAGAGTATTGTATCTTTTATTTGATTCTCAGCTTGACTATTGTAAGCATATATGAAGGTTTCTGATTTGTGGTTCCTAATTTTATATCCTGAGATGCTGTCTTATGGTTGATTCCTTGGAGTTTTTTAAGTATAAGATCAGATCATCAGCAAATAGTAAATAGTCTGACCTCTTCTACCCTCATTTGGATGCCCTTTATATCCTTCTCTTAGCTGATGGCTTTGGCTAGGACTTCCCAGCACTATGCTGAATAGTAGTGGTGATAGTGAACATCCTTATCTGGTTCTAGCTCTGAGTGGAATGCTTTCAGTTTTTCACCATTCAATATGATGTTGGCTGTGGGTTTGTTGAAAGTGGCTTCTATCAGTTATAACAACAACAGCAAAAAGTTTCCAACAAAAAAAAGTGCTAGACCAGATGGTTTCACACCAGAATTCTGCCAAACCTTCAAACAAGAGCTCATACCCATATTGCAGAATCTATTCCAAAACATTAAGAAGGAAGAAACCCTTCCCAACTCTTTTTACAACACGCATATCGCCTTGATACCAAAACTAGGAAAGGACACACTAAAAACAAACAAAAGTACAGACCAATATCATTAATGAATGTCGATGCAAAAATACTCAGTAAAATCTTAGCAAAGAGAATTCAGCTACATGTCAAAAAATAATTCACCATGACCAAATGGACTTCATCCCAGGACCCAAGTCTGGTTCAATATACACAAATCCATAAATGTAATTCCCCATATAAACATAAGCAAAACCAGAGACCATATGTTCCTCTCAATTGATGCAGAAAAAGCATTTGACAAAATTCAGTATGCTTTTTTGATAGAAACACTTAAGAAAATTGGCATAGATGAGATATTCCTTAAACTGATAGAAACCAAGGTGCTTTTGTTTCATGTACCTTGCACTTGATCTGCTCCCTTTGTCTCACTTTCTGCTGATTACTGTTTGTCTTAGCTTTTGACTACTCTCTCCTTGCCCTGACATGAGCATTTGTATATCCCTCCTTCAGTGGTTTTTGATTCTTGGAGGGTCATGGACCACATGGAGAAGGTGAAGAAAGTTAAAGAATTTCCTTCCAGAAAAATGCATGCGTGCATTACAAATGTTGTGTTCATGTACATTCCTGTACTCCCAGAATCACTGATTTCCTGAGTCCTTGGTTGGTTATTCACATGCTACTTATAGCTTGCCTACCTGGTCCTAACTTGAAGCTTTCCAGGACCTCCCTCTGACCCAAACTCTACTGAGTTTTTCAGCCTACATGTTCCCCCATTGTCTGGTCCATTTCTTGCCTAGATATGCAAAAACTACCCTCTTGGTCCTTTGAGGGTGTTCCCAGGGTTCTAGGTCCTGGCACCAAGTATAGCTCCCACTTCACCACAGCTCAGCCTTGGCCTTGAAAAGTTAAAGGTTCATTCTCACAAATTTCCTCTGACCAAGTTTTAGAACTGTCTTTATTGCACAGGCAGAACAGGTCGATGACTTGCTCAGGTTAGGAATCAGTTAGTTTTTACAAGTTGTATTGGTTCGAGATTCAAGTATACCTTAATTGTCCACATTCTTAATCCAGATAAAGCTGTGCCATGAAGAACTAGTGCCAGATATGACTCTTCTTTATAAAACATCCACTCCACAGAAATTCCTAGAAACATGTGAGTTAAGAACACCAGGTGGAAGCAATACCTACTTTGGCAAGATTTGTTGGTCTGCAGGTCCCATGCTTCAAAAACAAAATTGAAATCTGTGGGAATGAGGCAACTGCCTTGGTAAGATATATTAGTTTTTAAGAAGATAACTATATGCTTTGCTCCCAAAGTTAATTTGAATTCAAGTGAAATTATCTGTAATTTAAAAGATGGATACAGATTCTTAATTAAATTAAGCTGTGATTTGAGACACAGATGCTCACTTAATTGTTAATAAATGGAAGATGGGGAAGGGTCAGGGGAATGAGTTGATCATTGCAAATATTTTCTAGGTGGTGGCTGTTGCCAGGTGAAACTCCCTCAGGCTGTCTCAGGCAGCTGTTTATAATCAGAGCGGGGGTTTTATCTAATTTGTGAATAAAAGGCACCCAGATTAGGAAGGCAGCCCATTGTCCATGAAAAAGTCCTTTAGCCCAGTCAGGGGAAACTGGCATTTCATTCAGCACTCATCATTGTCCCCAGCACATAGCGTTCATGAAACTCTATGGGCTCCAATCCAAGGAGCGCCCCTTTGCTGAGTCTCCTTTATCTCTGGGTAGCATGCAGAGAGCTATGAATTGGTGACCACATTTTCCTTGAGTTATAGCAACAGGATTTCTGTGGTATGTCTACCTTAATGTGCCCTTCGTGGCAAGGCTGCTAGACATTCAGCTCTGATAGATTTGCAAGACCACTATGAATCTTTCGTGGTTAGCAGTAGTTAACAATTTACATATATCCCCTTTTTTGATACTATCCCAGTAGCTTCTACTCCATAGGCTTTATTAAGAAAAAGATGAATTTAATATTTGATCTAACTCTAAGCCTACTTCTCATTCCATCCCAAAAGATTCTTATAATGTTCTGGTACACTAATTGGAATTCTTAAATGCCTCCCTATTCTTAGAAGTAGAGCTTAGTTTTTGTTGATTTCTTTTGGGCAAATCCTAAAAGATATAGCAATCATTCCAAAAATATTAACACAAAGAGCAATATTAGCAAAAATAACAGCTAACATTTATGGAGCATTTTCCATGTTTTAAGTAGCATTCTAAGCACTGTATACATATTTACACATTTAGTCTCCACTCAGTGAAGGAGACATAATTATCACCATTCTACCAATAAAGATTACTGACAGACACAGATAAGTAATTACTGTAAATAGACAAATGTCACCACATGGAAGAAAATGGCAAACAACCACAGGACAGCAGATCTGAGTTAGTGTTGGTATGAATGCTAAAAGATACAGGATATTGTTTGCTATTAAAACCTGTTCAATAGGAAGTAGAGGTCTCCATTAGGAAATCTTGGCCTGTACACTAGGTCTTCAGCAAAAACTCCTCATGTTTAAATGGATAGTTTAACTGATATAATTGTTATGGTGCACAATAGAAGTCTCCATTAGGAAATCTTGGCCAGTACACTAGGTCTTCAGCAAAAACTCCTCATGTTTAAATGGATAGTTTAACTCATGCAATTGTTATCTTGCAAAGTAGGACTAGAAATCCTAACCTCTTCCACTTCCGAAAGTGGTCTTTCCCTCAATTCGAGGAAGGTAAAGCATCTGTTATTTCCTCTCTGAGCACACTCAGATGACAGAGCCAGGTGTCTCCACTCCCCTGTCTGCATGGTACACTGGCTTTCACCGGGTGAGGCTGAATGGAATACCTGGTGCTCTGTTTACTAATAGTCACCTTGGGCAAATGATTTGACCTCCCTGACTGAGTCTTTCTATTTCTAAAATGACAACAATGCAGTCCTGAATGCCCCCAGCAAAGTGATACATTCTAAAAATTCCTTGTTAGGTGACGTTGTCATGTGCTCATCATAGAGAGCACAGCCCACTGTATACCTGGATGGCACAACCCTTGCTCCCAAGCTATACACCTGTACAGCTGTTACCGTCCTAAACACTGTAGGCCATTGCAACATCATGATAAGTATTTGTGTGTGTAAATGTGTCTAAATCTGTAAAAAGGAGAGTAACAACAGTGCATTATCATCTTAGGGGATCACCATTGCTTCTGCCTTTTGTTGTTGACGGAAATGTCGTTATGCAGATCATGGCTATACTTTCTTCATTGTATTGTTGGAAGGATTAAATGAGGTGTTTAAACTAAATACACAAAGTTATTTAAGCGATCGTTTCCTCATCTGAAAACGGGAAATAATAATGACATCTACTATAGGGAGTTACTTTGAAGTTTAGATAAGATAAATGCTCATAAAAATGTCTGAGAGTGTGCGTGACACGTAGTGAATGCTTCATAGTAATGAACAGTGTTCTGGGGGCTCAGTAAGTGTTGGAGAATCTGGCCTCCTGTATTTTCATCCTTGGGGATTACTATTTGGTCTTACTTCCATCTGTTTATGATTATATTTTAATTTTAACTAGATTTTTATCTTTGGTTGCTATCAACCTACTTTTCTGTATCCTTTTTTATATGTATTATGACTCAAAGTTTCACATATCACAGAACTCTTTGGTGCTAAGATTTCATTAATGAGGATTAAAGAAGCTGAAAAGCTGGAGAAAGGGTGGAAATTCCCATTAGACCACAAGAATTATTCTATCTTAAGTGAATAGGCTCACAGCAGTGGGATTCAAATTCCTGCCTCTGCTTCAGAAAAAAAGAGAAAAAGAAAGAAAAAAAAAGAAATAAGAGTATTTGCAAGTTGCTTTTATCTTTAAGACTATCTCAAATTCACTTTCCTCTCAATATTAGGTGTAAGAGAAAATTTCTCAGAGCCCACAGACTAATTCAATTCTGACAAGACATTTCAAGCTAAATTGCAAAGTAATTTAAGATCTTCTTTCAAAGAAAATGCACATATAATTCATAACAAACCTCCTTTAACTCTTCTTCCCTTTTAACCAATTTTAAACTCAGAGTTCTTTTTGTCACCTTAAAGTTGGAACTTAATGGACCAGAACCACTTAGGAATCTGTCAAAGGCTTTATTCTGTGCTGAAATTTGTAACTATTCTTGATGTCATTATCAACTGGCTCCAACCTAAATCGTCCGTAGGCACCTTCTTGCATCCTCTGTTGAAGTGCTTACTGCGCCTTACTGGCGGCTCAGCTATTTCCAATGTCAGGATTCGGAGCACAGGAAAGCCAAGTATCCTGTAGTCCTCGCCCGGTAGGCCTGGAGGAAATTGGAAAACAGCTAGTCAGTTTTTCAGCTAGTAAAACAGCTAGTGGGAGATTCTTGAAGGCCACATTGCCCAACTGTCTGGTGTGTGAATTTCCTACACAGCACCTTGGCAAGCATCTTTCATTCTATTTAAGCATCTCCGACTACAGAGAACTCACTACTCCTGTATAAAGCCCATTCTATTTTCTGTCTAAGAATTAGGACATTTTGAAATGGAATATAAAGCTGAAATCTGTCTTGCTGTGACATTTTACTTCTGGATATTATCTTGTCTGAAAACACAAAGAATGAGGCTGAATGTGGTGGCTCACACCTATAAACCTAGAACTCTGGGAAGCTCATATGGGAGGATCTCTTGAACTCAAGCGTTCAAGACTCCCGTGTCTACTAAAAAATTAGCCAGGTGTTGTGGCAGGTGCTTGTAGTCCCAGCTACTTGGGAAGCTGAGGCAGGAGAATCGCTTGAACTCAGGAGTTTGAGGTGGCAGTGACTCTGTCTCTCTCTCAAACTCACACATACACAAAACAACCAACAAAACACACACACACACACAAAGAAGGAGGCCAATGCTACCTCTGTCTGGCCAGCTTTCAAATGCACACTGCAACTATTCCTGCTGCATTTCTCTCCAGACAAATGAGAGGAAGCCTGGCTGCTTCAGCCCGAGAGCAGCATGGGATCATATTATCTCCTGCCCATCTTCTCTGTGGTTATGAAAATAGATTTCACCTGGAATAGTCTACCCACTATCTCCCCTCTATCCCAAACCCTCCAATGGCTGTTCTTTCTTCCTAGAAGAAAACCCAGTGGCCTGAAAAGGTCCGTAAGGCCTGGGGCCTGGCCCAGCCCCAGCCCTGTCTTCCACCATTCCCCCCTCGCTTATCTCCCTCCAGCCACATCGGCCTCCTGTGTCTCCTCAGATCCATCGAGCAAGCTCTGTTTCGGGGCCTAGAAAGCTCTCTCCGCTTCTTTTCATTCTGGACTCCACTTAATCATCCTTCTCAGATAATCCTTCCCTGACCATCCGAGCTAAAGCAGAACCCCAGCCTTCTCTGTCCCATCCTCTCATGCTGCTTTGCTTTTCTTTTCAGTCGCTGTCATTGAATCTTAGGTTTATGGGCTTAGCCATTTGTTGTGTTGTCTTCTCCACTAAAACGAGTGGGGGGAGGAGCTGTGCTTTGTTCCCTGTAGGATCTTCAGTGCTGAGGACAATGTCTACACTGTAGACTGTGCTCAGTCAATATTTGGTGATGGAATGAATCAATTAATTCTGCCCGAGACTGTGTTACTCTGGGCCAGCTGGGAGGTACCACCTTATACTTCCCACAGAATGAAGTCCCTGTGGTTTTTTCTGGTGCCTGACATCAAAATGGAGAAATACTATTTGTCGAGGACTTGAAAAATCACTTTCTGGTATAAATTTGGATTCTTAGGGAGCAGTTATTAAGTGTCCCCCAGAAGCTGAAAGAGTTAATTAGCATACCCCCCACACTGCTCTTGACTCTGGAGGGTCTTTGGCCCTTGGGAAGGCAAAACCTTGTTCACTCAGGCTCAGGGAACTGTTCAGGACCTCTTGTTATTAAGAGGCAGCTCTTCTAGCCTCCCAGGGTGCCTGGAATGCCCCCAATTCCTGAAGTCATTATGTTTTACAGCAGGCTCTCTTGACAGAGCTTCATCGGCCTCTGGCAGAACATAAGCCAGAATAATGGGCAGGCAGATGCCAGAATGAATTCCAAAGTGTACACACAATTCTTGGCCCCATAAAAATCAATTCCTTATTCATAATTAAGCAACTTCTCTGAGAAAAGGGCAAGTTGGTACAGTTATTAAAAGATAAATAATAGATAAGGATCCACTTTTTTAAGGCATAAAGAATTTTAAACACAAAATAGAACTGTAATTATTTTTTCTTCCGGTTGTTTCTTACCTGTCACACTGGGTCCAATGAAACAGAGCAGCTTTTACAAGTTTTCATTGCCCTTTTATGTGTTTTTCCTTAAAATGTTTCTTTAAGAGCAGAATGACAAGTCAACTCTAGATGGGGAGAAAAGAAACTAAAAGCACCCTGACATAAAGATCATTCCGTATGTCTTTTCCTGGTTTCCAGGTTGGGGTTAGGGACCATAGCTGAAAGCAAAAGCTGCTAAATGTCTCCATACAAAAAAGAGCAGCAGGGCTCCCCAGCAGTTAAGACCCCACCCCTCCCAACTTGCTAAACTGGCAACAGAATCAGCCTCTTTCCCCCCACCCTCACCCCAGCCCCTTTGCCTCACATGAGTATAGGGAAAGGGTGGAGACACAAGGGGTCATCCTAAGAAAGAGTGAAGTAGCTGTTACCTATTTCCCCTCCTTGAGGAGGTGTCTCCTAAGCCAAGTGGAAGGGATCACCTGAATCACCCAAAAGGCTGGCACTGCCTGAGAGAAGAGGTGTTGGCAGCTCGTTCCCCATGGTAGCAACCTACAGAGAGCTGAGCCCCTCTCAAAGCAAAACAAGGAAGGAAGGTCCTGAATATGTGGAGACATGTGAGATCCCACAAAAACCAAGGACTGGTGCTTCCTCTGGCCTAGAGATTTCTGAAAGCAGGAGTCTGGAGATTAGGTGGGCTGATCCCACCCAGGCCGGTACCATGTGGCTTTTGGAGCATGCTCAGGGGAAGCCCATATTAAGGTGAGTCAGGAGACACGGGAGAGCCAGTGAGCTGCCCACATGGCCACTGATCTGAGCCAAGGAAATGGGCTGGGACTGTGCAGATGGAAGATCAGTGGCACCTGTGAAGGGGTTCTCAGCAAAGTGGCAATGCTGCCATATCTAGGGAGGTCCCTAAGAGAGGGATCAAGCAGGAACCGGAGACCTCTGCCCACCCTAGATAGGCAGTTGGCCACGTGAAAAGAGAGCTGGGCTCCCATCTCTCCTCCAGGCCTCCAACATCAGGGGTACCCTGGTGGAAGGGGGAGGAAACACATTGCTGCTCTAGAATATTCTGCAGGGAGAATGGGGGATCTTGCTTTGAAGAGTTAGGTTTTAAGTTGGGCTGCACTAAATTTTAAAAACTAAAATGAATTGAATTATGGAATTGGACCAAGACATCATTAATAAAACCACTTGCCCAGCATGAAGGTGAATTTCCTATAGTACAGCTAGAAAGAGTGATTGGAGAAAAAAGGTCATATTTATGCCCCAACTAATCAAGAACTCTTCAAGGAGCTGGTGCCAATAATTAGGACATTTTTTGTTAGGGAGTAAAGATTTGTCAGAAAAGTCAGAATGTCTTTTTGTATATCTTTGCCTATAGAAATCATTTTCTCATTTTTTTTTCCTTGAATGATTAAGTTCCTAGAGCTTACTACTTTTTCTTTTATAAGCTTTCCAGTGACATTGATTTCATGGTAATAAAGGAAGTGAGGCTGGATTGGTGGTAGAGAAGTAAGTGGGTCTGATTAGGCACCCAGGAGAGAAAGTAGACGGTGGAATTGGGGTAACAGGTCACAGGAGAGTGCATGCAGCCACCTAGGAGCTTGCGGTTGTTTGATAGTTTCTGTGAGAACCTGGACAGCAAAATACTTTAGCAATTGCCCTGAAGAATAACAGGAGCAGATGATGTTGGAAAGAGAACTTGAGGAACGTTGTAACAATTTAGAAAGAGAAGACTCAGCAAGGTCCAGAATGGGAAGGTGGCCAACGTCCCAGAGAGGATGGAATTTCTGGAAATGATGGTGGTAACATTGGTATGATACTTTCCATACCTATTATTTCATTTGTACCCTCAGCATCACATCACTCACAGCATTTCTTCTTTCCCCTCTTTTTCACCTCTTCCCTCTTCTCCCCTCCTTTTTCTGCAGGTCTAGCGTTTATTTAGCACTCACAATGTGCTACACATTCTGCATAAAAAAATTATCTGATCAAATGATCCCTGCCACCCAGAGCACCTAGACCAGGGACCAGCCAGGCAGAGTGTGAGAGGCAGGTGTAAAAAATCTTCATTCTGATTAGATCGAGGTGTTGATTAGAAATGTATTTGAAATGCTTCTGTTAGAACGAAATCAAGAACCAAGCTTTGAGAGACAGAGAAGTGGGGAGAGAAATAGAGAAAGACAGAGAGAGATGTTTTACTTAAGTAATGTTTGTCTAGTTCTTACTGGCTACCAGGTACCATTATAAACATTAATTCATTTAATTGCTACAGCAACCCAATGTGGTAGGTACTATTATTATCATCCTAATTTTATAGAAACTGTGGTGCAAGTAGTTTCAATAACCTGCTCAAGGTCACATACCCAGTAAGTGGCAGAGCTGTAACATGCACCCAGGTCACACGCAGATTCATCTTCTACGCCCTTCATGCTGCCTAACCTGAGCGGCACATTCCCTGCAGGAGCATCAGACAGAGGAGAAGAGGGGTTAGAGTGAAACACCGGCGTCTCCATCCCAAGTCAGTGAATCGTGAATGGTACAGTAAGGGCAATGATCTGTATTCTCATTGCTTTCATCAGAGGAATTTAGGATACTTCATTCACCTCAAAATTTTTGAATAAAAGATACTGCCCTTATTTATTTCTGAGTATGGATACAATACACTATCATCAAACTAATTTCTGCTGAATAATCTGTTCCTGAACAGAATCAATACCCTACGTATATTTCTATTTTATGAGATGAATATTTAAACACCACTGTGTATTTCTGCTCATGTCATTTTCAAGGATATTGGTTCCATCCAACTTTTTCCCAGAAATCTGAGGACTGGATAATAGATCCAGCTTCACCAGTTTGCACTATAAATAATGCCTCTTCAGAGTGGTGTCCCAGAGAACAGCTACCACACAGGTTAACAAAAAATCCAATTCCTTTCCCTCTCACTTCTCTAGTATTTTCACCCATTCCAAGTGCCCATCAACCCCAGAGTGGATTAATAAACTGTGGTATGTGTATTCCCTGGAATACTATGCAGCCATAAAAAGATGGAGACTTTACATCTTTTGTATTTATGTGGATAGAGTTGTAGTACATTCTTCTTAATAAAGTAAAGAATGGAAAAGCAGCCTGTAGTCCCAGCTACTGGGGAAGCTGAGGCAAGAGAATTGCCTAAGCCCAGGAGTTGGAGGTTGCTGTGAGCTGTGTGATGCCATGGCACTCTACTGAGGGTGATAAAGTGAGACTCTGTCTCAAAAAAAAAAAGAATGGAAAAGCAAGTATCCATTGTACTCAATACTAATATGCAACCAATAGAAAAACAGCTCCATGCCCACGCAAGAGAAAAACACAAGTAAAATCAAATCAGGGGAGAAGGGAGGAGTGAGGGGGACTGGCAAATTCTCATCTAATATGCACAATGTGAGCGTATACAGCACCCCTGGATGAAGGGCTCAACTACAACTTGAACTTTACCTGAGAAATACAAACAATATAACCTAATCATTTGTACCCTCACATTAACCTGAAATTAAAAGAAAATATTAATAATAACGACTGCATTTTTTTAATGTATTGAAATAGAAAAAAATAATTCAAGCATCTCCCTTGGCACAGGGGAGAAGTGTCAAGGGCTGAAATTGCTGGAACGATGACATTCTTCCCTTGGGTTTAAGTTGGAAAACTCCATATGTGCCACCCAAGCCCTCAGCTTATTCCACCCCAACCCCTCACCCATAATTGTTGTTTCTAAATCCAGAGGTTTAGTACTGCAGCTGAAAATCAGAGTCTAGAGAGATGCCTCTTGCCAGGGACAAGAGCCTGGATGAACATCTTCCTAAATCCCAGCAGTGCAGAGAGGTGCAGCCTTCTTGGGCCTCTGCCTCTTTGCCTCATTCCCCACTAGAAGACAGGGGGCTTTGCTTCCAGAACATCCCCCACTAACCTCGGGGAAATGCATCTCAAGCTGAGTCTCCTGGCCTGTTTTTGTCCACGGGTCATACTTCTGCCCAGGCTGCTGAGGGCACTCCTTCCCTCTAGGATCCCCCAAGCCAAGAGCTTTATGATAAACATGACACATTTTTAGCCAGCTCCTATAGCCACATCCCTGGAGCACCTGCCTTTCCTTCCTGAACACCCTTCTGTCCCCATGCAAAAATAACTGATTCCTTTCCCATCCCCTCAAAGCTCGTTCTGCCTTAGTTGCAGCTAGGGCTTATCATCTGTCATTGTGAGACTTGTGTAAGTTTTTAGCAGAAGACTGATGATGATGGTGAGGATAAATAATCTTCACTGAGCATTTATTCTGAGTGCCCGTAGTAAGCTCTCAGTGGATAACTCTACAATTCCTGACAGTCATACATGACTTTTAAATGTCCCTCATCTCCTCACAAGATTTCTGGGGGATAAGTACTATCATTATCTCCATTTCACAGATAATGTAACTGAGTCCCAGCATGAGGAAGTAACCTGCCCAGGGCCATCTAGCCAATAAATGTCAAACCTTAGGCTCCAGTTGAGAGGTTCAATGTCAGTTTTTGAGATTGGATTGATAACCCTAAGAGCACCCACATACTCCATGCCCAGTAAAAAATCTTGTGGATGATGATTCATTTTAGCAGATGACTAGCTGTTGCAAACGTCCCCTTTCCTGCTTTGCTTCCTTTCGACTTTCTAGTTGTCCTGCCTTCATTCATTCCAGCAGCCTTTATACAGCCTGCCAGGCAGCAGGTGTGTTCTGGGCATGCAAAGAGAAGCAAGACCCAGGTCAGGCCTGGCCAGGCCAGACATGAAAATAGGTTTCCGTGAGAAGCCCGGAGTTTCACCTGCCAGTGGGACAGGAGAGGGCGTGCAGTGACCCCAGTCCCCACAAGCTGCCTTATGCTTGTGGACAGGAATGTGCTGCCTTGTTCCATCCCACGTGTGAAAGTCCAGCTTCTGGTACCTGATGTTTTGCTGTCCTTATAGTCAGTGTGACACCGCCAGCCAACTATCCCGAAGTGGGTTCACGGTTCCCCACAACAAAATCGCTTTTTAAAGGAAGAAAGGAGAAATCTCCATTGTGAACTTAGTAGCTGTGTGGCTGTGCGATGTTAATTTATTGGATTCTTCAGTTCTTTATTTTCTAAAAGAATAAAAAAGGAAAAAAGGAACGAAGGGAAGGAAAAGGAGAGGTAACAATACTTGCTCTGTTTACTTCCCAGATGTTATAGGATCAAATAAAATTATAACATAGGCGTACGAGGGCTAAATAGGCCTCCGTATCTTCTCAGCATGGAACTTACGGTCCGTCCGAGTAACGCTGCCTCATCTGTCTTCACCCCCCTCCGACGCATGCCCACACACACTCCCGGGGTTCCAGCCACAACCACGCAGCTCTGTCTTGTGTGTGCTCCGAAGCCACCTGCTTCCTTGCCTGGACTTACACTCTTTCCACTGCCTGGAATACCCTCTCCCCTTCCATGTGGGTCAAGTGCCATCTCCAATGTTAACAGTGCCCCTTTCCTCTTCTGTACCATCGCGTGCTGTGTTTCTCTCACAAAATCATACTCAGTCCTGGGCCTTGAATAATTTGTCCTCTCTATCTTAGGCTTCCTTGCCTAAGTGTACCTTGCGCACATTAGGTGTTCAATACAATGTTATTGAACTGAATGCTGCTTCCTTCTCTCTGCCCTTCTCTGCCTGCCTCCCGCACTCTGTACACAGTGCCCCACCTGGCACATGGCAGGCCCCCGTGCAGATGTCCGGGGGAGCTTTAGGGCCAGCAAATTCAAGGGACAGTCTCCATAGGCCAAGGGAAGTTAAGTTTTTCCTTTCGGTTAAGTCATACACATCGGAGGGAAGGGTATAAAGTTTGACAGACAAATTGACTGTAGCATGTTCGGTAGGCAGGAAGTGCACCTTTCACAAAGTGCAGAATGAAAATCAGTGGGGATACCTGGATGATTTTAGGGGATGCTCAGGTGAGCTTTTTCAAACTACATCTTCTTACTTATATTGAAAAAAATATATTTAGCACAGAAAAGTTATGATTTTCTAGATATTCTTTAATAAAACCCTTGAATTTGAATAAAAATGATTTAAAGAAAACAAAATCGCATACAGGACATAACTGAACGATGTGATGTGGTGCCTCAAGAGCCAGAAGCACCAGGTCAGAGCAGACTTTGCTGAGGGGTGGGGTGAGGGAGTCAAGGTGAAGTGGTGCCTGTTCCATGGGTCAGACCTATTGGCCTCAGGCCTTCACAGAATTATCTGCAAAGCTGGGTTACACTCTGCAAACACCTTTGTTTGTGCAAATGGTATGTTTTCTCCTCACTGCTGTCTCTTCACTGGAATGAAGAACAGGCCGGTGAGTGTCAACACGCACACATCAAGCTTCACAGCCTTGGGCACCAGGCTTCCTAATGGCCTTGGGGTTTTATGCCTTTTTTCAGACTGGCAGATACAAAGGACCCAAATGTGAGTTTGCTTTTCCTTTTTCTCCTGCAAAGCACAACACCTGACAAAAAAAAAAACCACTTCAAAGGCAATCCTTTTCTCTCACCCGTGTCAGGCCTCCATTCAAGATCCACATTTATCTTCCTTATCCAATTACGAGATCAAAGCAGAAGGGTTTGGCCTACTTTGGGGGTTTAAAGACAAAGAGGGAAAAAACTAAGAACATTTAAAATTACCTTTTCTGTGCCACACATCTTCCTGTAGGAGAATTGAAATCCCCTCCCCCTGCTCCCTCTTAACTAGTCTCTGGACACAGGAGTCAGGTCCGAGAGTTCATACGCTCTAATCACCAGCACCATAAGAGCTTCAGTGACATCTCTGGACAATCCAATCCAATCTCACTCGGTGTGTCTCGTTTCCTTTTTGCTCTCTATAATGTTACCAAATCCTTTCCAAAACCCTTTGCCAAACTCAAATTTTTTTAAGAGTTTAAAATGTTGTATTAAAATAAAAAGGGCCCCCCCACCCCGAAATCTGAAACATTACTTCATTAGACTCCCGAAAGCTCCTGGTCCAGCACATGTGTTCATTTTAATGCCACCATGTGGAGTTCATAGTTCCTAAAATAGGATCTACCTTGTCCTTAGCACTGAGATTCAAGGCCTTGGCTTAAAAAAAAAAAAAAAAAAAAAACAGCAAATATGATGTCCTCAAAAATATTTAAGTGAACAGACTGCCTATTGGTGGATTGATTTTTCTCTATGGAAATAGATCTGCTGGCAGTCGCCAGAATTGGGGTTTAAAAGACGACTTCAGGCAGCTGCTGCCATTTGTTTCCGAGGGAAAATGAGGGTTTTGTCTCTCCCCGGGGGTTAGTACCGCGATGTTCTCAACCCCACTGGTGATCTGTTTCTGAAGGCTTACACTCGAGGGGAGGGATGCTTTGTGGTTTATGACAAGATCACGGCCGAATATTTTGTGCCAGCTGTGATTTGTAGCACCCATTTGTGCACAGGCCGTAAAAGTGCACTTTTTATCAGGAACATTTGTGAATATCTAACAGCACTGAAGACATATGTCCACTAAATAATTCACAGTTATCTGTCTTCTCCGCAGATTCCTTATATACCTACCATGTTTTAATGCCTAGTTTGCTCAGAAACAATATTCTTTACGACCTTTCCAATATAAAAATGTTTACTGACTGGCAGCAATGTACAGGTCCCCTGGGACGGAGTGGAGAGGAGGGGGAAGTCTTCCCAAATTCTCTACCTCCCCCCTCCTCGTCTGTTTCCCTCCAATGCTTCCAACCAGCACCCAACCTTAAGGATAGAAACACCTCTCCCAAAAGGGGGTACAAAATCCTATCTGGTCTGTCAGATGAAAGCTACTAACTAACCTCTGCCCTCTTCTCTTTCAGTTCTATATCCATTTACAGTCCCAAGGAGAATCCAAATGCATTTGACGCTGCGGCATTTTTCCAGTCCGTGGGGAATTTCCTGGGGATCTTTGCTGGCTCCTTTGCAATGGGGTCTGCGTATGCAGTTATCACAGCACTGATATCCTTTGCGTGTGGAAAGCTGAGGACTGTTAAGAGAAGTCAATGTTCATGAAATGTTTCTGAAGATGGGCGACCTTCAGACCAGCTAGATAGTCTCTGGCTCAAGCTTCATACGGGACCGCTGAGGCACTTGGTGGCAAGTTATCCCTGGAGACATGAGTGGGTACCAGTGGCAGAGAGGGCCAGAGGTGTCCAAGGTCAGTTATAGCACTATTGCCACTGTCTGATTCTAGGCTATCAACAGCCTTAAAAAATGCCACCTAGGAAGTGGACAGAGGCATCAGAATTGTCCTTTCTGGGTCAGGATCAAGAACAAGACAGGATTGACTGAGGGGTGGAGGGAGGATGATATACTTGGTATTCCCTGACTCCTTTTTAAGCTTATTGAATTGCTAGCTCACAGGGTTGGCCAGGTCAGAGACCTCTGTGCATTTAGACATGTATTCCCAACTACTTTATAGAAAGGAGCCTGCAAGCAATGCAGAAATGGTATGTTTGCCATATCTGGGCAATTGTTTCATTTGAGTCTTTATTTTGCATGAGGGAGTTTAGTCTGAGAAGATCTGGTCCAGGGAAAGAACCTGGTCTGGTGGGTTGTTCACTTAGAACAACCAGATGGGAGCCAAGTTTAAGTCAGAGTTGAGAACGAAAGCCAGAGAGCCAGGGTCAAGTGTGAGGGCTCAGTGGAGCCCCAGAAGAGAGGAAGAGTAAAGGATCTAGAGCCAAAGACCTCGGGGGAAAGAGGAGGAAGGAGAGGACCGGGGAGTCAGGGCCAAGCAGAGAAAGACATTCACTGGGCAGCAGCTGACTGGTTCTCGATTCTACCAAGGGTGTCAAAGAAGAGCCAGGAAGTGAGTAAAACAAGGTCCCCGTGTAGTGAGTGACGAGCTGGGAAAGGTAGCTCTATATTACAAGTTGCATAGAAAAAGAGTGCCAAAGCCACATCCAGGTTATCACACTATAAAAACTCAAACAGGGACAAGGCAATTGTGTCTGGAATAGTCCAACAGACTCATAGCCAACCTTATAATTCTGGAAAATCATTTGAAAAGCAGTATCTCCATGCAGAGTGGGCTTTGAGCTTGGCCTAAAAGATAGGGAGGACACAGGCACAGATAGGTGGCATGTGGTTCGGGAAGGGAAGGCCAGCGGTCCCGAGGGTGTGGAGGTGGGACTGACCCGGCACCCGGCAGAGGTGCCTGAGAGGACCAGAAGGCCCTGGCTGCTGAGGAATGCAGAGACACAGGTGGGAGGGAGTCAGCTCGTGGGGTATCTCCAGGCTGCCAAGGGTTGTTGCTGCAGAGAGGGACACACTGACAGTCCTATTTCCAAAATGTTGATGAAGAACTGGCACACAGGAAGAATCCGAGGAGGGGATTAGAATCAAAGGAAACCATGATGATGAGTGCAGAGGAGGCTGCAGGGAGAAGACTGGGGTTAGGAGGAACAAACTCTAGGAGTTAACGATCGGTTGGTTATTAAAGATAAAGGGGAGGGAACAGTTAGAAGCCAGTTGAAAGTTTTATCCTAGAACTGTCATAGGAGGACACCTCCATGGGCAGAAACCGGGTAAGACAGAAGAGGTAGGGATAGTTCCAACAACAAGAAAATGATCCACCCAGTACTAATGGGATGTCAGGCCTCCAAGACTTGTCTTGTATTGTAGGCAATGCCCCGTCTAGCCTACACAATGATTCCATCACCACATACTATGTTTATTGGATACTGCCTTTTAGAAAGTGTAAGCTATTGCCGGGGTCATGCAGCCAGTAAGTAAATCTGGAGAAAGAATCAAAAGCTAAACCATACTCATAACCACCACTCCCCATTGACTCGTAATTTTTTTTTTTTTTGAGATGGAGTCTCGCTATGTCACCCTTGGTAGAATGTCCTGGCGTTACAGCTCACAGCACCCTCAAACTCTTAGGCTCAAGTGATTCTCTTGCCTCAGCCTCCCAAGTAGCTGGGACTACAGGCGCCCACCACAACGCCCGGCTATTTTTTGTTATTGTTGTCATTGTTGTTTAGAAGGCCCCAGCCAGGTTCTAACCCACCGGCCCCGGTGCATGTGGCGGGTGTCCTAACCACTGAGCGATGGGCACCAAGCCTTCCTCTTAATTTGTAACTGGAATTGTGATAGAGGTCATGTGTAGTTTAGACTAGAGGAATAGGAATAATGATAGGCGTATTTAGCGAGTGTCTAGCATGTTCTAAGGCCTTTATATGCGTCTCCTCATTTGAATCAAGCCTATAAAACAGGTTATTATTATTCTCACTTTGCACATGAGGAAACCAAGGCTCAAGGAGGTTACGTAGCTCACCCTGGGTCATATTTCAGTAACCATGAACATGATCATATCACCCAGCGTGTATTGAAAACTTGACTAGCCAGCCGTTTTGCATGGTTTATCTAAGACAATTTTTAGAAGAACCCTGGGTGATAGATCCTATTATTATACCAATTTTACAGCTGAAGAAACTCAGGCAATCAAGGTTAAATAACTTAGCCAAAGCCATACAAATAGGATATCTCAGCGTCAGGATTCAAACTCAGGCATTCAGCTCCAGAGTCTGCACTAGGTAGAGAAGCTGAAATCGGAATTCTTCTCTGCCTGAGATGAAGGGAAGGTAAACAGGTTAATAAGAGAGGGGGGGAAATTCCTGGAGATTTTGAATTCTGGCATGAGATTGGATCAGATCTGGAAGAAAGGTCTTGGGGACAGATGAAATAAATGGAGGCTCAGTAACAGTGCCACCATCAAACATGCAGCCCCCAGCCTCTCACAGGCTCTGCAGACACGGGCCGCGAAGGAGACAGGCACATTCCGCTGTCTCCTCTGCCTTTCTAACCTCAACACCACAGCTGTTCTGAGGCGAAGTCTCCTTAGACTGTAGGTCACTGCACTCTGGACTTGAAGCTTGACCCAGAACTGAACTACTTTTTGGAGGAGATTGAAAGAAAAGAATCCTCTATAGCCAGCCAATATTGCTATTCAAACTGGCCTCAACATTCTCCTTAAAACAAACTGGAAGAGAGAATCCTAAAGAACAGACTCCACTAAAACGAAGCCTCCCCTTCAGATAACAAAAGGGAATACTGAAAAAGGCTCTCAGGGCAGCCCATTTTTTATTCCAGACAGAATTTCATCCAGGTGTGAACAATTCTATTTCTAAAAAAGAAATGTTTTATTTAAAAAAAATTAATTCAGCTCAGCATGGTAGCATGAACCTGTAGTCCCAATACTCGGGAGGCTGAGGCAGGAGGATCATTTGAGCCCAGGAGTTGGAGGCCAGACTGAGCAACATGGTAACACCTCATCTCTAAAAAATTTAATTAATTTAAATCACAGTACTATGCATATAGAAAAGTTATATATCATTTGTTACATGCCAGGCATGATTCTAAGTATTTAACCTATATACCACTGAGGAAAGTTGTATTTTTATTCCCATTTTCAGAGAGGAAAACCAAGTCACAGAGTGGTGAACAGATGGGTCCAAGTGAATGCTGTGAATTTGAACCCAAGTGGAGTCAGCTTCCAGAGGCCACACCTCCAACCACGGTGTTATTCTGCCTTGGTCCTTTCTAAGACTTCACAAAGCATTTCTAATGTACTTTGCCCCATTTCACTCTCCATACTACGGGTGCAAATATTATTCTCATTGTCAAGTCATACAGGATAGAAATGAGGCTCAGAAAGGCTAAGGTACTAATCAGAAATCACACAGCCTAAGACTGACAGAGTCAAGAAACAGAACAGAGCCCAGAGATCATGTGTTTACTTCCCTGCCCACTGCCAAACATCTCTTAATGTGGAATCTCCTTTGGATTTTGCTTTAAGTGCATAAACTTGCAAAATGCTCATCTGTCCTTATTTGTCAGAGTATTTTGTGCCTATTGTGGACACAGCTGCAATGGAACTAACCCTTTCCCATTGATTACAGATTCCTAATCATCTCCTCATAATCCATTCTCTGCCAAACTTGAATCACTATCCCTTTGTTTTATTTGCAATTTATAGACTATTGACTAAGTGTCATCCTTGTCAAAATGTACCACTTCCTTCCAAAGAGCACTTTGCCTGACCTAGAAAGAATATACATTTTCTTCCATCTTACTTATTATACCAAGAGGGCACAGACATCCTCCCTCCCACTGAATATCACTGCTCCCCCTGATCCTATTTGCATCCCCAGGAGAGGAGACGCTACCCCACTGTCTACCCACAGTCTGCCCTCCCCGGGGAGCAGCACCTCCCTCCCTCCTTGTACACAGAGTGACTTGCAGCCTCTGAATCTCACCACACTCTCCTTGGTTTGGTTTGCCCCATACCTGCCACAGGTCTCCTGAGAGGCACCCTGCAGGGACCAAGGCCAAGTTCAAGGAGTTGGCTATTCATGTTCTTAGTGAGAAACCTTTCTCTATCTGAACGAAGGTTTGAACCTTTACTGGTATTTAACCCCCCAATGAAGCAGGGAACTCTTACTGGCTTCCGAGTAAGTCCCAGTGAGACCCACAGTCTTTATAGTCAGGTCTGAAAATCAGCTGTTTAGAACTATCATCACCAGATCATTTTATTTTCTCAGGCAAGAAGGAAATGCAGCTGTAAGCACAGTCATTGTTTCCCTTAACATGTCTTCCTCACCTGACCAAATTTACCAAGCTGCGTGAATTCCCAATGCTGGAAACAGGCCTGTTTTTCCTCCTTTCTTGGAGTGCCTTCCTGTCTGCCGAGGCCGCGGGTCTAACAGGTCAGTGGTTCACGCAGCACAGCCAAGTGGAAGTGTGAGTGCCTGTGGGTCTCTGGTGCGCGCCCCTCCCTGGCCGAGCAGGAGGTGAAATGGAGTCTTAGTAGCCTTTATATACACTAACAACAACCAAGCTGAAAAAACAGTCAAAGATTCCATTCCTTTCGCAGTAGTACCAAAAAAGATGAAATATTTGGGAGTATACCTAACAAAGGAGGTGAAAGATGTTCCAAATGTTTATTTGCAATTCAGTAGTCTAGAATTTTACATGGACATACAGATTTCCACGTATAAAACTGAAATGGTGGTATCTGTGTCCTCAGACTGACTAGTAAAAGTGGTGAGCTGAGCAGAGGCATGAACGAGTCTCACGGGGTACCTGTCAGCTAATTACTCTTTTTCTCCTCTGTACCCCCTTCACTGCCATAACCGCTCTGCCTCCTAACCACAGGCAGCTAAACAGGAGCAGGGCGAGCAGTGAGGAGACAGTATTCTGCTTCTTTTGTTGTGGCTGTCCATGGATCTCTTGCTTTTCTTCTTTTGATTTGGGCATTTTGAATCACTGCTGACAGCAGCAACTGCCCCCACCCCCCTTTGGTTTGTGTGTCCAAGTCTAAGAGTTGGATAGCTCTGTTCTTGGAACCTGTCCAGGCAACCTCCAGAACACATTTTCAGGTATCTCCAGGTATGTGTCAGTTAGGAGAAAGTTTAATTAAGAATTGAGACTCAAAAGTGACCTAATGAATGCAACTCCAGAGATCCCAAGGGGAGACCACTGTAATTACCGAAAGATCACGAACAGTTACAGACTCAGAGTTGGAGCAGTACCCAAAGGATTTCTTTGTTTGCCAAAAGCCACCTCAGTGTGGTATTTCCATCAACACCTATTTACTGAAAGCCTTCTTCCTGGTAGACACTGTTGCAGATGCTGTAATTTTCTATTGGGTCTAAGCCATTCTGATACATAAGAATAAAGTGAATATACAGAGGGTGCCAAAGAATGTATAAACATTTTAAGAAAGGAAAAAAACTGTATTAAATTTGTAATGCTCAAGTCACATTTGACTTCTGCAATTATAAGAGGTGCTCAATGTAACTTGTATTCATCTTTTGTTATTGGTATATATTGAGTATTAAATTTTAATACAAATTTTTCCTCGCTTAAAATGTGTATACAGCTTTTTGGTACCCTCTATCATTTCCTCAAAAGGCATTAGTATTTTATCATCTAGTTCTCCTTCATGTGTTAGCACTTAGTTTGACCATTCACATTTGCGAACATCTGTAATAGCCATGCATTTTTTGGACGCAGGGCCAAAGTACTGAAATCCCCTGAATACTTTTCAGTAATGTTCTTTAAAGTGTTCAATATTTAACAAAAATATTTATTAAGAAGTATTACATAGATATACTTGTCATTTATTTTTGTTCTGCAAAAGAAATGCCTCATGATACTAAAAATCATTTTGTTAATATCTCAATCTCATCCCTTGCCAGATTCCACTACAATTTATCAATATAGCATGAGTTACAGTTATCAAAACATACTGCATTGTTTTGTGCCTCTGGATCTTTGCACACACCCTCAGCTGGGAATGCATTTCCTTCTGTGGAAAACATCTGTGCAATAATCTTTATCACAGTTCAAGAATCATCTCTCTCTCTTTTTTTTTTTTGTCTTTTGTCCCATTTCTTTAAAAAAATTTTTTTTATTAAGTTATTTGTACATAGATCATGAACACATTTATGTCATTGTAGGATTCAATGTGTTGATTATTTGTACAAATTGGAGTGCTTACATCCTACTAATTAACATAGCCTTCACCTCATTTACCCAATTACAGTGTTAAGACATTTGTGTTCTACACCTGATAGATCCAACTTGTACTTGTAATTTGCTCCTTGGAGAAT
>CAUYRH010043383.1:0-22498 GCA_963574655.1 Perodicticus potto | reverse complement strand
CAGCAGGAAGTAGTTAGATCAAGTCTTCGCCCCTTTTCCCTAACAGCAGTTAGGGTTTCTACTCAGAGAGGGAGAATTGATGCAGGACATCTGGCACCCTAGCCAGCTCAGCAGAGCTGGCGGACCTGCCACCTCCTCTTTGGTGGTGTTGGTGCTGTGGGCAGCCAGCTGAAGAGCCAGCGGGCTGGATGTCAGCCAAGGAGGGGGACCTCCAATGCCCACCAGAAGCTCCAATAGCCAAAAAGGCTGGAAAACTGCTGAGGAGACACCTGTGCCTTGGTGTCTCCTTCACTTTACACTTAGGACTAAATGTGGAACCCCCATTTCCTATGCCTAGGTCAATTTCTTGTGAATTTCCTAGGCCTCAATTGCATGAATGTACTGTATCCATTCATTGATACACTCATTCACCTTGCCCCCGGCGGAAGGGGCTGTATTCATTCATTCCTCTGGCCAAGGAACCCATACACCTATATGTACCCTGAGGCTAACGGCCTAAAGGAGGAGATGGGGAAAGACTGGGAGAGGAACGGAGAGAGCTTCTCTCTCCCCACTTGAATTCTCTCCCTCTACCAGGAGCTTTAGTGTTTTCTGTATTCTTTTCTGTAAATCAATTCTGTCTTACCACTGAGGGGTGGGTGGGGGGAAATAATGTAATGAAGAATAATAAAATACATGTATTTGAAAAGTGGGAAGTTTAGACATTTTCCCCACTTTAGTTTTCTTTTTTTTTTTTTTCTAAATCAGGGTAAAGCATAAACATGTTTTTAAAAAATCATAGTCTATAGTAGAAATCAGCAAACTTTTTCTGTAAAAGGTCAGATGGTAAATATTTTAGGCTGTGGATCAGGCAATCTGTGTTATAAACACTCAGCTCTGCCATTGTTAATGTAAAATCAGCCATACATAATATAAATGAGAGTTACTGTGAAAAAAAAAAAAAATAAAGCCCAGATTCCTTAACGTGTCCTCCAAGTTCCTGCATGACCTCATGCCTGCCCACCTCTCCAGCCTTGTCACCATCCAATTTACTCATCTCACTACAATTCCCAAGCCATCTTTGATATGGGACTTAAGGGTGCAGTCTTTTTCCTAATGAATGACCACAACAAGTGCTCTTCTTTCTACCCAGAATATTAAAGTCTTTTCCTTTCTTTCCCTTTCCCCATACATAAACTCCCTCCCAACAATTCACATTCATGTTTTAACCTAAATGTCACTTTTTTTTTATCTTTATCATTAAATCATAACTGTGTACAATAGTGCAATCAAGGGGTAAAATGTGCTGGTTTCATATACAATCTTAACTATTTTCATCAAACTGATTAACTAAATGTCACTTTCTTATGGAGTCCTTTCCTTACCAGTTCCAACTCAAAATTATGTCCTCAAGGGACCTGATGTTTTTCTTTCCCATCACAGATGCAGTTAACAGTTTTTGTGTGTACGTGTGTGATTTTTTAATGTCTGTCTCCCTACTAGACAGTAAGTTCTAGAAATAGGAGACTGGTTCCATTCTTTTTCTTTTTTAAATCCAACAGTTTTATCACAAGATACCTACTATCAGGTACTTTGCTTAGAACATGGGCATTGATGGCTATTACATGAAAGAATGTCTGACTCTGTGCCATACCAGAGTAGGGAAGAGGGCACTATACTTGAACTGTAAGAAACAACCATGATTCTTTTATATCTGGGTTCTCTGTTCTAATGCCAGTACTGTGTTGTTTTGGTTACTATGGCCTTGCAGTGTAGCTTAAAGTCTGGTAAAGTAATGCTTCCTGATTTTTTTTTCTTAAGGTTGCTTTAGCTAATCAGGGTCTTTTCTGGTTTCGTATAAGTGCAAAATTATTTTTTGTAGATCTATAAAAAAATGACATTGGTATTTTAATGAGTATTGCATTGAATCTGTAAAGCACTTTGGGTAGTGTAAACATTTTAACATTGTTGATTCTGGCGATTGTTGATTCTGGCGATCTATGAGCATGATACATTTTTCCATTTGTTTACCTCTTCTGCGATTTCCTTCCTTCCTGTTTCGTAGGCCTCCTTGCAGAGGTCTTCCACCTCCTTGGCAAACCACCCTCATATTGCCATTTGATCTTTACAAAGCAGACAGAAATATATAATGAGGAAAAGACTCCCTACTCAATAAATAGTGCTAGGAAAATTGGATAGCCACAGTGGAAGATTGCAGCAGAATCCACACTTCTCACCACTCACAAAAATTAATTCACAATAGATAACAGACTTAAACCTAAGGCATGAAACTATGAGAATTCTAGAAGAAGTGACTGAAAAGACTCTTATTAATATTGGCTTAGGCAGAGAATTTATGAAGAAGACCCCAAAGGCAGTCACAGCAACAACAAAAATTAACACATGGAACCTGATCAAATTAAAAAACTTCTGCACAGCCAAGGAAACCGTCAAAAGAGTAAATGGATGACTACAGGATGAGAGAAAATATTTGTGTGCTGTAACATCTGATAAAGGGCTAAAGACCAGGATCTATATAGAATTCATACAAATAAGCAAGAAGACATCAAACAACCCATAAAAAAATGGTCAAAAGTCATGAACAGAAGCTTTTCAAAAAAAGGTAAGACTTTGGCCAAGAAACATGAAAAAATGCTCAACAGTCTCTAATCATCAGGGGAATGCAAATCAGAACTACAGTGACATAACTCCTAACTCCAGTGAAAACAGCTTTTATCCAGAAGTCTCAAAACAGTAGATGCTGGCATGGATGGAGAGAAAGGAACACTTATGCACTTTTGGTGAGACTGCAAACTAGTACAACCTCTTTGGAAAGTAGTATGGAGATACCTCAAAGGAGTAAATGTAGATATTACCATTCGATCCTGCAATCCCACTACTAGATATTTACCCAAAGGGAAAAAATTCATTCTGTAAAGAAGACACTTGCATTCAAATGTTCGACATAATTCATAATCACAAAGATGTGGAAACAACCCAAGTGCCCATCAGTATGTGAGTGGATGAATAAAATGTGTTATACCAGGAAGTATTACTCAGCCATAAAAAATGGTGAACTGATACCTTTGTAACAACCTGGATGAAACTAGAGACTATGCTTCTCTAAGTGAAGTTATCACAAGAGTGGAAAAACAAACCCCAGGTGTGCTCACTTTTAAAATGAACCTAAATGATCACAAATGTGTACAGATAGCAGTAGAATTTAATAGAGATCAAGCAGGTAGAAGGGGAAGTAGGCAATGAGTAAATTCATACCTAACAGGCCCAATGCACACTCTCCAGCAGGATGGTCACAATTACACCTTTGACTCAAACTGTACAAAAGCAATGCATGTTCTGTAATATTCTGAAATAAGTAGTAATAATATTAAATTTAAAACAAGCATGATAGCATAGACTTTTCATTTATCTGTCTTTTAGCACATGGTAGGTGGTCAATGGGTGTTTGAAGTAATAAAAGATGGGAAAGAAAAAGAGAAAAGAGGGGAAAGGAATGGAGGGCAAAAGAAATAGAAAGGAAGTGAAAAAAGCTGTAAACCCAAATTGAGATTATAGTCTTTGATGTGAAAAGTTATGCCAGTCTCCCCAAATCTCATTTAAAAAAATAATCTTAGGCAATGTCTATGAAATGTTAGCATGCATTAAAATATGAAACTTCTTGTTTAAATTGGAAAACTTGCATATAGTTTTTTGTGATTTTACTTAATTTTTATATTTATTGTTTTTTGGTGAGAGCATAAAGAATACCAGGTAAAGTTACACTCCAGCATGCCCCTTTGAGCGTGTACTCTTTATTCACATCCTAACTTTTCAAAGTCTTATAAAGTCAAAGTATGTTTTTATGTTTCCTGTTTTCTTAAATTTATGGATACTTATTTTTCCTCCCGAAAAAGGACTTCTCTTTGTATGCCGTTATACAGAATATGTTTAAAAGTATTTTATGAACTATAAAATGCATCAACATACTGATTAATTAGGTCTAATTAATAGTTTCCTACTTATTTCCAAAATTATAGAAAAATATGTCGTAACTGCAAGTGCGGCCAAGAAGAACATGATATTCTCTTAAGCAATGAAGAGGATCGAAAAGTGGGGAGACTTTTTGAAGACACCAAGTACACCACCCTGATTGCAAAACTAAAATCAGATGGAATTCCTATGTATAAACGTAATGTTATGATACTGACCAATCCAGTTCCTGCCAAGAAGGATGTCTCCATCAAAACAGTTACCTATGAATGGGCTCCTCCGGTCCAGAATCAGGCATTGGTAATAGTGGGAAGAGGGTTCCCTCTGACGTCTGTGCACTATTTATTTAGGTCAATTTATTTAGTGACCTGTTCAACTTTACACACTCTAGATCTATTTTTTCCGTAAGGTTCTCATTTGTTTGACTTCTAACTCCTATTATATTCCTTTGAAAAGAAGACTAAATTCCTCATAAAAATTTTCTGACTACCTAAATTTGTTTGTCCTTCTGATTGAATGGTCTAACATTCTAAATAATTAGGTGAAAATCATATGTTTTGTATCAGTCTGTAGCTCTTCTAGCTCAAAAATTATAAAGAATAGAATTTCTGCTATTGTTTAGAACTGAAATTAAAATGTCCAGCATCATATTCTTTTACTACATAAGGCAAAAAAAAAAAAAAAAAAAAAAATGCAGTTTTGTATCAAGCTCCTTACACTATTATAACACTAGGCAAAACATTTGGAAATCTTTTAAGATTAAGGTGAATCTTGTGATGACATTTTTTGTGTGATTAAAAACACTGCTGATTCATAGGCTATTCTAAATTACCTAAAAGTTGTATTCTCTTTCAATTGTACAGTTGTTTATTTGACTACTGAGCCAAATATTTTTAAAAACAATAAGACAAAAATTTAATTTCTTAGAGAAATTAACCTAACTAAATCTATTTAGAGTATCATTTTTTAATGTGTTAACATCTCAAGATATTTATACTATGAAGATGAGTTGTTACTATTGAATAAAACCCACTTCTTTCTTGAGTAACTTGTTTCTGATGTGAGTTATAAATACCACCCTGCCTGCTGGCCGAGGCATCTCCTGGTTAACACTGGTCTTCTGATGGTGCAGGCCAGGCAGTACATGCAGATGTTGCCCAAGGAGAAGCAGCCAGTGGCAGGCTCGGAGGGGGCACAGTACCGGAAGAAGCAGCTGGCAAAGCAGCTCCCTGCACACGACCAGGACCCTTCAAAGTGCCATGAATTGTCTCCCAAAGAGGTGAAGGAAATGGAGCAGTTTGTGAAGAAATATAAGAATGAGGCTCTGGGAGTAGGTGACGTCAAACTTCCCAGTGAAGTGGTGGATCAAGGCCCCAACCAAATGTACATCCCTGGTGGAGACAGAAGCACCTCAGCGGCCGTGGGGGCCATGGAGAACAAGTCTGGCGAGCACAGAAGAACTCATTATGTAAGTGGAGTGGGCACATTGTTGGCCAGATTTGTGTATTTTATAGATTCTTTCCCTCTCTTTGAGCTTTTTTGGGGGAGCTATTCCTCTGTTTCCAAAAGGGAATAGGTAAGAGAAATAAATTGAATTAATATTCATTTTAGACTTGCCCTAGAGAGTCATCATGTTTGAAACTTCTCTCTATTTATCTATTGTCCAGGAAAATTGTGAGTTTTATGTACAGGCAGAATTTGGCATCGGGATGGTGCTCAAATACAACATACTAATCTAGACTGTTTCTAGGTATAGTTCTGGTGTCGCTTGCTTGTATCTTCCCAGAAATAAGAATAATATATACCTAGGTTAATACAGTTTTACTTATAAGAACATATCTAAAATTCAAACTTAAAATTAATGTGATAGTCTAGCTTTTTTTTTTCTTAAGTCTCTTCTAGAAATTAAGGTCTTTTGCTAATGACTTGGAGACAGAAGACAGTTATGATACAGATGAACAAAGCATAAGAAGAAAACTTGCTGTAGTATATTTCTCTTAGATCCAGCAAGCACATCAAGGCATAAAGTTTAGTCCTGAAACAAAGAGCATAAGCTCTAAGGTAATGATTTTTGAGGGAAAGTACTTAAAATTTAGGTGAAAATTCCTATTTTCCTTTTTCCGGAAGTGACATTCATTCAGGACACAATGCCCCATGACACACAGAGCGAATGAAGTAGGTTTGAGTAGCCTGGAGAAAGCTCAGATTCCATTTCACAGAACTATAATATGGCAACAAATTAGTAAAAATTTGTGATTTTAGTAGAAATTATTTCTCTTGAGAGTTCTCTGAATTTCTGCAGAAGCCAGTGGTAAGAAATGGCAGTCTTCTGGGAACTAGATCGTTTGAGATGGCTTTCTTTTCAGGCTTGCTATTGCTGCAAAATGAATATGAAGGAAGGCGATCCAGCCATCTATGCAGAAAGGGCTGGCTATGACAAACTGTGGCACCCGGCTTGTTTCGTCTGCAGCATCTGCTATGAACTCCTGGTCGACATGATTTACTTCTGGAAGAATGAGAAACTGTACTGTGGCAGACATTACTGTGACAGTGAGAAACCCCGCTGTGCTGGCTGTGATGAGGTATGTTCTGCTGAGCCACCCACATGGAGGTTTCCTCTCTGGTCCCTTTCCCAGAGAGCAATAGGACTTAACCAAACAGCAGTTGCTTTATTTGCATCTAAAAGAGTTTAATAAAAGACACTTTTGGTATCATTCATTCTGAGTGTGTGCTAATTCTATTGGCTAATGAAAGACTGCCCCAAAATATAAATAATTTATTTGGACTAAACTAAAATGATAAAATTAAGTCTAAGCTTTTGGTTATGATTTTCAGACTTTTAAAATCTGGTAAATAAGTTGATATACTTGTAGATGGCTGATGACTAGCTTTGTCATTGATTCCAACAATGCAAATGCATAATTTATATTATTTTTATCTTCTTCCTAGCTGATATTCAGCAATGAGTATACCCAGGCAGAGAACCAGAACTGGCACCTGAAACATTTCTGCTGCTTTGACTGTGACAACATCCTAGCTGGGGAAATATACGTGATGGTCAATGACAAACCTGTCTGCAAGCCCTGCTATGTGAAGAATCATGCTGTGGTGAGTCCCATTTAAGGATACAGTTGCTTCAGCCTGCTTTACATCTTGAGTTTATGCCTCTCTCTAAGCTTCTTGCAAATGGGAAACAGAAAACACTGCTTAAGTAGAAAGTGTGTGATTCCTACCATATGGTGTTAAAATCCAGGCAGTTCAAACACAGTACATGCCTGGACAAATAAAAGAAGAATTAAAAACTGAGAACTTTCTGAAATATTAGAAGTTTAAGAACACAGGAAAATCAAATGCCATGCAGAAAGTGGTGAAGCTCATTATGTGCGAGGATTCTTCAGTCCCCAGACCCTCAAGGCAGCCTGGGTCACCGTTAGATTTTTGTAGAATTAATGGTCAGTAGATTTAACCTGGAATTATATAGTCAGACTTCACAATGAATGGTAATCAAATCACTGACAAAACTAAATTTTATGAAACCACAAACCCTGAATTCTCTGTACCATTCTTGTGTTCATTAGTTATTTTTTTACCTAAATAACTTATTTCAAATGTAATTGAATAGCAGTTATCTCCGTTTCACAAATTGTCCATGAAAATCTGTGTTTTAAATAATTACATAAAGATCCACAAATAGCATTACAGGGCTAGAAAAAAAAGGCAGACCATGGTCTAAAACCAAGGGAATATAACATTGAGTGTGAAATCCTTCTATTTTACTCCAGCAAGTTTGAAATATTTACACAAACAAGTTTACACAATATTTGCATAAATAGGTTTAAAAGTATCAAAAGCACACGGAAATGATATGTTTAAGATTATGGATGTGCTAATTACCCTGATTTGAACATTATACAGTGCATATGCAAATAGAAACATAAATATGTACAATTATTATGGGTTGATCGTAAATACAAATAAATTTAAAAATTGAAAGATAAATATAAAATGTAGAAAACTATAAGACAACATTCTAAATGAATTATAAAGCTATAAAAGAAATACATACAAAAATAGAACAGTAGTTGCTTGCGTGGTGTAACTATAAATTAGGAATGTACTTCTAATTACAGGACTTATTTTGTTGTACTAAGGAATATTTTTGGTGTTGTTTTTTTGAGTCTCACTTTGTTGCCCTTGGTAGAGTGGCGTGACATCACCGCTCACAGCAACCTCAAACTCTTGGGCTCAAGCTATCCTCGTGTCTCAGCCTCCCAAGTAACTGGGACTATAGGCGCCCACCACAATGCCTGGCTATTTTTTTGAGACGGGATCTCGCTCTTGCTCAGGCTGGTCTCGAACTCCTGAGCTCAGGCGATCCACCCGCCTCAGCCTCCCAAAGTGCTGGGATTACAGGCATGAGCCACCACACCCACCAGGAATATTTATTAATTATGCAAGGAAAGTATCCCTTATTTCTAAGGTAAGATTAAATTGATATAATTTATAGATTGCAGATATAATCTCTAGAAGCATTGTAGCTCTAAAAAAATATGGAAAGTTTATTACAGGCCTGAAGTGGATGTATGTAAGAAGGCCTTACTTCCCTGCCAGTTTACCCTTGGAGTAGCAGCCACATTTTGAAGTCTTTCCATGTGAGGATTCTCAGGCTTTAAAATGGCCCTCTTAGCCTTCAGATCTGATCATCCCTTATCATTCAGTAATTCCTGACAGTCACAGTAGGAGATCTTCTGTGCTTAAGATAAATTAGGTACTGGACAATCCTTTGGCTTCTTTACTTGTTATAAAGTATTTAAAACAAAAATGTTAGTCACATTCACTTAAGACATGTATTACCAAGAGGGCATGTGGACTGTCCAGTGTTTGGGAGGTCTCAACTGCTTGTTTGGTTTTCTGCTATAATATAGAAGGTTATTCCATTTTTCTTCATATACATACTAAATTAACAGGAAAGTTGTGTGATTGTGGCTGTGTATGTATGTGTGCGTATATGTGCATGTGGATGTCATGCATATATTTGTCCATAACATACCATATGATACTGAACAGTACAAGAATTATAAGTACTAATGTTCTACAATATTTGATTATACATAAATTATGACTGATTTTATGACAGGACAGAAGCCAATTAACTATAAGTTATATTTTAGTGCAAACTTATTATTCTCAAACACTGTCAGTATTTTTAATTGCATCCTTAATTACTTTTAACATGACTAATTTACTACATTCTGGAAATTAGTATTAATAATCTCATGTGTCATAGGTAAAACTAGTAAAATTACCACTTCAAAAATTTAATGAAGAAAAATCATCTTATAAATTATAATTCTTTATAATTACTAATGTGTAATTTAATAGAATATGCCAGAATCGAGTGCACTGCTTTAGAAATTTTCATCAAAACTCTCCACCTTGAATGTCATAGAGCTGTCTTACAAGCAGCAAATCACTTGTTTGGCCTTCACCTATTGTTTATCATGATACTCAGCATACGTGTATAGATGTCCATTAACAGTTGTTGGCTAAAAAGGTTAACTAGACACCTGAGAAGGTCAGCTCTCAGTTGTGCATTTCCAGGGTTGTCATTATGAGTTTTAATTTATCATCTCAAGAAATGTGTTGTTTGTCCTCAGATGAAAATGTTACTGTCACAGTTTGATCTCTCATCCTCCTCTCATGCCTCTGTTATTACTTAATAGGTATGTCAAGGATGCCACAATGCCATCGATCCAGAAGTCCAGCGGGTGACCTACAATAACTTCAGCTGGCACGCATCCACCGACTGCTTCCTGTGCTCCTGCTGCAGCAAGTGTCTCATTGGGCAGAAGTTCATGCCAGTAGAAGGGATGGTTTTCTGTTCGGTGGAGTGTAAGAAGATGATGTCTTAAGGGTGTCGAGAAGTATCAGCCCAGAGCTCTCCACGGTGGTCTGCATTTCTACTATAAAATCCAATTTGAAACAATAAAAGGCAAAAAAGGACATGTAAAAGAAACCAGGAGATTTCGTTCAAAATCTTTCTTTGTTATTTTTTGTCACCTTTTTTTTTCTGTCTCACTTTTAAACCCTGCTGCAGCCAATTGATTTTAAAAATGTTAAAAGAATTTTATCTTTCCATTGCTTTCTCAATGTGAAATCATTGAGTTGGAAGCTTTGATTTTAATTAAACTTCATTTCCCTATCCCCTTTGTGCCAAGTATAGTATACATTTATACATAAAACACTTAAAAATTAGTGCCCTGAGGGGAAAGATGAGTATTTCTAGTTCTATACTCTTTTGTCCCCTTGTGTGTGAAATAAAAAGGAAATTAAATTTGCTCTAATGCCAAGGCATTTATTGACTCATCTGATTCACTGATCTTTGTCATGATACACACTGAATTCTTTTTGACAGAAAATAGGAATGCAGTGTAGTCTGGTGTTAATAGAGCTGTATTACAATGCCTATGCATTTGCTGTTTTCTGACTTAACAGAGACGGCATTTTCTTTGTTGCATTCTCTATTTTTTTATTATGTGCCCTACCTCTCAGTATTCTCTTTGCAAGTTGGTGACCTCCATCTGTGGCCTTGAATATTTTATTATCACATGTGGTATAACAATATCCACACTTTTTGATTCTATATATAATTCTTGGCTTGTATTTAAAAGCCAAACCACTCATTTATATTGCTTTTACTCCAAAGAACATGTATAATTTTTGTACCTAGAAAACTGTGACTTATCCTGATTGCACTTGCCTTCCATGGTTCAGATATAATATTTTCATGGTTTTTATTCTTTTCAACTGGATTTTGTTTTATGATATTTCTAAGCCTGTTATGGATATATTGAATGTCTTCTTCACTTACACAGTTTTATCCTTTGCTATTTCTAGTGTTCCTTTTTTCTGTATACTTTTATACATGGCTATGCACAATGAAAATTAAGTGGAATGAATGCTACGTATATTATTATTCAAAATAAAGTTTCTTTCACTTTAATGATTGTATGTTTATATCGTTTAAGGGAAAAAAATCCTTCTGCAATTAAGCATGTGTTACAGCAGGGGGCGATCTCTCCAAGGAGAAAAATCACCCAAACAAAAAGGCCATTTCTGAGAAGACAGAACAGAAACTGGACTTTTATTATGGAGAAGGGAAGAGTTTTATAAAACTTTAAAATAAATCAGGACATTTTTGTATCACGCAAGATTTTTTTTTTTTCTATTTGAAAGAAAAGAAGAGGTTAAGTGTTAAGTTTTAGACTTTATTTTCTCTTCAGGTGAATCTAACGATCATTCCTTATACTTGAGTTGCAACTCTGTTTAGTTTCCTAATATCTAAGGGAAATATAAAGAATTTTTTCATGGAAGCCTATTGTGATAAAGGAAGAACACAGAGAATAGTAGTAGATTATTTCTTCCTAAATATTAGCAGAGGTGTTTTTCCCTCAGTCTGAAGTATTTCTGTCATAGTGGGAGTGGCAGTTTTCTCTGACATGTACCCAAAATAATTCAATTTCTTTCCAGCTCATGTCTGTTTGGCCAATAGTGTTTCTTTTTACATTTCACCCACACACACATACGCATAAAAATATACTTGTATTCCTTTTGCACTGTGTCTTCCCCAACCATGGAAAGGTAGCTTGTTGTGTGAACATGTCACCTTTTTTCAAAAAGCTTGTTCTGCATTCAAATTTAAATGGTAATTTTAAAGATATCCTTTATTATTCATAATTATGAAATTATTCTCATCTTTTTGCCTTTATTTGAAATGGCAACCGATCTATTTGCCACAGGATTTTGTCGACATTGGTTAAACAACTTTTCCTGGACGTGGCCGAGTGACTGAAATAAACAAGCAGAACCCCTTGCATACAAACACAGTCTTACTAAGAAGTCAGTTGCTCTTGAGACTTACTGGCCTTCATATTCATTGCATGGTTTCTTTATTTTCTTTCTTTTAGAAATGAAAGGCTGAGTATTGTTTTTCTTTAGCTGAAACTTCTCTGAAGTCCTTGAGCATAGATTTCCAAATCTGACTTTGAAGTATTTCAGCCCAGTTTCACTAAAGGCAAGGGACTCATTACTGATTCATTCCCAAGGAATTTCCAACACATAGTGTTTAAGCTCATCCAACTTCACCATAGTTACCAAAGAGACACCACCACCCAAGATCAGCACTAAGCCTTTGTGTTGAGATGCCTTGGCACATCTGAACTTGTCTTCTGGGTATTCACTTAATTCCTTAGAAAACTTATGACTGTATCAGTGTCTCCATAAAAAGTCATTTTACCCCAATTTCTTACTAGATATTCTCTGCCCTATCTCGACCTCTGGTGATTTAAGTGCTCGATGACAACTTTGATAATTATGAATGCTTAACATGTATGAAAAGGACCCACTGTACTGGGAAATATGGGTGTGTTTTGAGCACACAACCTAAGGCTTGGTTTTATTCTGACTTGATTAATAGGATCTTGTTTTCATATATTTACTAGAAGCTTAAATAGATTTGGCTAATTATTTTGTCCTCTCGTTGGGAACCTGTCATTGTAGCCTCTATTTGATAGTGCATTTTGAAACACTCAAAACAAGATGTCATTAACTTTTTATACTTGTTTTGAATGCATGTACGCATTTATGACATTTATGAAGGCTGCTATTGATTTTTCTTCAATGACACTTCTCCCCAGGACATCTTGACCTTCAGACTTTAACAAAAGCAACTTATACCCAGTTATCTTTACTAGACTCGGCCATTACTGAATACAAAGACATTGGAGTTTATTTCTCCATAAATAATTGGCTGTGAAGGCATCGTAGTATAGTTAAAAGGAGGGCTGGCTTTTGGAGTTAAGACAGACTCCTTCTGCCACATCCTCTGATTCTCCTTCTCCCCACAGTCCAAGCTGAGTAGGATGGAGGCAAGATTATTGGATTTGGATAGTGGAGGAAATAACAGGCCCAAGTGTTGGATGGATGTAATAAGAATAACAGATTGGTGGAAAGAAGAGTGAGTTGGGCTGAAGTTACTAAAGAACATGAAGAAGCATTCTGGAATTTGATAGAAGATGGTAACTCAGGTTAGAATAGGTGACAGAGTCTGAGGGGCCATGTACTAGATCTCAAAAAGCTGTGATTGTTAGAAAACTAACAGAAAAGTAGTGGAAAGAACAGTGGAAAATGAGGATGACAACCATCCCATGAGCACTGTGGAGACAAAATACCCAGCCTCTGTTTATATGTATGGTTCTGAAGCTTGGGGTTTCTGCCAGCTCATGAGATGAGATGGGGACATCGTTTAGGGTATCTTTCTTAGTCAGGATTTCACTCTGAGTTAGAAAAAGAAACACCATGAAGTCCTTGGGGTGCTGGTTACAGGACTGTGCTTGGTTTGTCCCTCCCTCCATCTCATTCCATCTGTTGGATCCATCATCACGTCACAGGTCATTTTTACATTCTCTATCAAGCACCACTCTCCCCACCACCACCACAGAAAGGATAACTTACCCTTTGGCACCCCTACCATGCTGATTTATCTGGCCATCTGAAACACATTTCCATCTATCTACTCTGGCCTCTCCATTACCACAATCAACACTTTAGTTGATAACCGTATTCTTGCTGACCAGGCATAAGAACACTGTTAAGTTCCAATCAGATCTTCCTCTCTATACACCCACTCTTGGTATCATCAATAGTTCCTAAGCTTTAGTATGCATCAAAGCCACCTGGAAGTCATGTTAATCACAAATTACTGACCCCTACTCCCCATAGCTGCTGATTTAGTAGACCCGGGGTGGGGCCTAAGTACTAGTCTTCCTAACAAGTTCCTTGGTGATACTGATGCTGGTGGTCTGGGCCCACATTTCAAGAAACATTGTTCTGATGCTGAGAAAACTGAGGAAAAAACTAAACTCACTTTTTCCTACCAAAGTCACAACAAATTTCTGATACCAGATATGAGAGTTTATGTTCCCACATGCCAGGCCATCAATCAGTTGCACAGCAAACACTAGCTAATGTCCTCCAATTAAATTCTGAAGCTTCCTACCTGTAGACACTGTTAGATCTCACAGGCTGAGGGCTCAGTCCCACAAGACTGCTCCTTACTCCCAAAGCCAATCTCAAGTCCCAAGATGTTTCACCTGTGCTGACCAAATGGCTTTAAATTGGGGTTCCCGCCCTGGTCTTTTATCCCCCAAATCCATAACTATATATGGGGTGTCTGGAAAGCCGGTACCCTAATTTTTCTCCCAGCCTTTAAGCTGCAATTGAAATGACTTGCTGTTCTCTCATGCCTCCCTAATCATGCCTGAAAGTGCTGCTCTCCTTTTGGGGAGGGACATACTAACTAGAAAAAAAAAAAAAAGAAATATAGACTCACAGAGTTCTGGTGTTGGAAAACATTTTTATAGATAAAATACATAGAACACAAAGAAATAGGACAATTCTACCTTGTTGTTTAGTTTTATTTATGCCCCACCTATCCTGGAGAAGAAACTGCCTCTTTACCTTTTCCTTTTGTACAAAAACAAATACTATCAGATATTCTCAGAGAGAACTACAAGACAGGGCATAGTTTGTTTTTATAAGCTTAGTCAATAAGACTGAGAATAGAATCTAGCTCAGCCTTTGTCTCTTGTCTCAGCCTGCGAAACTCAATCCATGTTCACTGCTCCATTTCTTTCTCTGCAAAGTCCAGATGTCTCTGCCACAGCCTCTGTCACCCTGTGACTTGCAGGTACTACAAAATCTGTAAGGAGGATTCTGGGACAACTTGCAAGTCAGAAAATGGTGGAGGTGGGGTCTTGCTTTTACCTAGACTGGCAAGGAATTCTGGATTTTGAGGAACCTGACAAGCCCAGCAACCTAAAGTCCTGGAGTTGCAGGTGTGGCAATAGCAGCATGCCAAACAACACCATTTCTCCTGTTGCTTTCTTTCTGGTCCTTCTTTTCTCCTTTTCTCTTTATTCTTCTCTTCCTTTTGGCCTTATATCAAGGGGCTACTTCAACACCTAAGCTCTGAGACAAGGTAATTCAAAGCAAAGAAAGCAGTGAGAAGGAAAAAGTAGGGAAAGGAAGTGAACTAGGAGAAAACACACATGAGGAGGAAACAACAGAAAAATTCTGGCATCATGAAAAACCAATACAGGGCAATCCCCCAAGGGATCATGAGGCAGCTATTGCACAGGACTCCACCTATAAAGAAGTAATGGAAATGACAGAAATGAATTTTAAAATATAGATGGTAAAGGCAATAAAGGGAATTGATGAGAAAGTGGAAAAAACAGAACCAAAAATTGAATGAAAAGTATGAAGAATATAGAAAGGATATGGCAGAGCTTAAGGAAATGAAGGGGTCAATCAGGGAACTTAAAGATACAGTAGAAAGTATTAATAACAGATTAGACCATGGAGAAGAAAGAATATCAGAGCTAGACGATAAAGTTCATGAGCTAATCCAGGTAGTTAAAGGGCAGAAAAGAAGAGTGAGAAAGCAGAACATTTGCTCTAAGAATTATAGAACTTCACAAAGCATTCAAACATATGAATTACAGGGATCCCTGAAGCAGAAGAAGAATGTCCAAAAGGAATGGAAACCCTGCTGGAACATATCATAAATGAAAACTTCCCAAGTTTCACTAAAGATTCCAAAACACTCTGTTTAGAAGGATATCAAACTCCACGTCATCTCAGCACAAATAGAGCATCTCCAGGACACATTATAATGAACCTGTCCAAAGTCAAGATGAAAGAGAAAATTCTGCAAGCAACCAGAAGTAAATGCCAATTGTCTTACAGGGGCAGATCCATCAGGGTGACACCAGACTTCTCAAATGAAACTTTCCAAGCTAGAAGAGAATGGTCAACTAACCATTAATCTTAAACAAACCAATTTTCAGCTCAGAATTCTGTATCCTGCTAAAACTAAGCTTCAAATTGATGGAGAAATCAAATCCTTTGCTGACTTGAAAATGTTAAGAAAATTTGTAACATGAAGACCAGCTCTACAAGAAATATGTAGGTCTATTCTCAACAAAGACCATAATGGACCATGAGCAAAGTAAACACCCAGAAAATAATGGACAAAACCTAGCTTCCACAATGGTGCAAAGGAAAAAACTAAGCAATGGACTCTTACAAAATATACTTATCAGTTCTCTCTATAAATGTTAATGGCTTGAATTCCCCACTGAAGAGGCACAGGCTGGCCAATTGGATAAAAAAGCACAAGCCATACATATGTTGTCTCTAGGAAACACACCGAACCTTGAAGGCCAAATCACGATTCAGGGTAAAGGGATGAAAAACAATATTTCAGGCGAATAGAATCAGAAGATAGGAGGAGTTGCAATCTTACTTTCAGATATGAGTGGATTTAAAGCAACTGAAGTTAAAAAAGACAAAGATGGGGAGGGCCTCTTAGCTAAGATGGTGACCGAGCAACAGCTTCTGTACAGCTGGGCGCAGTGAAGTGGGGAGAGAAGACTCCTGGCATCTCTGGCCAGTGGGTTTTGCCCAGAGGTTTCCCTTTGGTGATGGGAAGTCAGCAAGAGACTTCTGGACTCCACAAGGAGGACAGAAGTGGTGGAAAACTGGCAAGGGATAGGTGTGTTTGTTTGGTCAGAGGCTACCTGCAGCTGTAACCATAGCAATAGCAAGACTGCAAGCAGGAAAAGCCTTACCCGTGGGCTGTTTTGGGTTTTTTGGACTTGGGCACTTGATTGAACTGCCTTGGGAGATCTTGGGCCCATGTGCGGATGACTTTGGGTGTTGTCTGGGGCCCTGGACTGAGCTGCTGAGCCAGAAAGGAGCTAATATTGTTCAGCTGTGGGCTGCCTGCATAGCTACTGTGGGGGAGCTGCCCCTGCGTTTTGCAGCACGGGGATCAGCCAGGAGCAATTGGGTGAGTAAACTAGTGACTGAGCTGCCCAAAGGCAAGGACTGAGATGTTGGGGAAGGGGAGAGATCCAAGTGTTTGGCACATTAACAGCCTTGGCCTTCAGGGACATAGAGGGAGACTGGATTTGGCACCCTGGATAAGCAGGCAGCCACACCAGGAGAGATCCCAGGGATAAGTGCTTTCCTTGGAAAGCTTCTGCTTGGCCAAGGTTTATGGTTTGGAGTGTTTTTTGAGTGGGCTGAGGAGACATTTGGGCTCCTAAGCCTGCGGAGTCTGAGAGATCAGCAGAGGCCTCCAGTCTCCACCTCACACAGCTATATCAACATTGGGATTAACATCTTATACCTCAGAAGATCACCTGGTGCCCGGACAATATTTAGCAATATATATATATTGTTATATATTGTTTGTTTGGTTTGTTGGTTTTGGGGTTTTTGCTTTTTTTTCCCCTTAATTTCAACATTTTTCCCTGACATTTTTACATTTTTCTTTCTTTTTTTCTTTTCCCCCCACTATTCTAGTTTAAATACAATCTTCCATTTTTGCCTTTAACAATTAGAATTTCATTTTTGCAAGTGTTTCTGCCCCTATTATTTGTATCCCCTCCCCAATTTTATCCCATAAGGCTTTTGGCTTGTTTGTTTCAGTTTGATTTATAGTGTTTTTGTCTTTACTCTCTACCTGGTGGAGGTGGGGTACTGTGTCTGATCTGGCTGGCAAAGAGCTGTTGACCTCAAGGGAATCACCCAACCCAGCACCCCCAGAGGTTGGGTATCTTTAAGGTTGGATCATAGTACCCTACTATACACCTATATTACTCCTGTTTCTTTTTTTCAGTGCCTTTCTTCTTTTTGTCAATATTTCCTTTTACTCACTCCCTATTTTTTCTCTTTTTTCTTTTTTTTTTTAAATCTTTTTTCCCTTCTTGCTCTTCAATCTTCTCATCCTTCTGGTCCCATAGCAAAAGGACTCATTAAAACTTTAGGCCAGTGGCACAGTAATGTAAAGAACAAGAGGTGAAAGGAAAATTAGGGTAAGGAAACAGATACAAGAAAGCACTCATGAAGAATCAGCAGAAAAATCCTAGCAACATGACATACCAGTTCAGAGTAAACCATTCTAAGGATTGTAAGGTAGTTACAGCAGAGGATTCCTCCAATAAAGAAATTTTAGAAATCACAAAAGGGAAATTTATACAGATGATGAAAACAATGAAGGAAATTGCTGAGAAAGTGGAAAACAAAAAACAATGAAAGAAATTGTTGAGAAAGTGTATAATAACCAAAAGGAAATTCAAAAACAGAATCATTTAAGAGATGAATGATACAAAGAATATAGAAAGGATATAGCAGAGCTGAAGGAACTGCAGCAGTCAATTAGGGAACTTAAGGATGCAAAAGAAAGTATCAACAACAGATTAGATCATGCAGAAGAAAGAATCTCAGAGGTAGAAGATAAAGCTCTTGAGAAAACTCAGTTAAAGAGGCTGAAAAGAAGAGAGAGAAAGCAGAACGTTCACTGACAGAATTATGGGACTCTATGAAGTGTTCAAACATACGAGTTATAGGTATTGCAGAAGGGGAAGAAGAGGAATGGAATCCATTCTAGAGAATATTATAAATGAAAATTTCCCAAATATCAACAAAGATTCTGACATACTCCTTTCAGAGGGATATCGGTCCCCTGGTTGCCTCAGCTCAAATAGAGCTTCTCCAAGGCACATTGTGATGACTTTATCTAAAGTCAAGACAAAAGAAAAGGTTTTGCAAGCTGCCAGGAGTAAGCACCAACAGATCTACAGGGGCAAATCTATCAGGGTGACTGCAGACTTCGCTAATGAAACTTTTCAAGCCAGAAGACAATGGTCATATATCTTTAACATAATTAAACACAACAGTTTCCAGCCAAGAATTCTATATCCCACTAAGCTAAGATTTAAAATTGATGGAGAAATCAAATCTTTTATTGATATGCAAACATTGAGGAAATTTGTCACAACAAGACTAGCTTTACAGGAAATATTTCAACCTGTCCTACACACTGACCATCACAATGGACCTTCAGCAAAGTAAGCACCCAGCAATTAAAGGACAGAACCTAGTTTTCACAATGATGTAAAAGACAAAACTAAGCAATGGACTTTCACAAAATAAGATGAATAGAATGCTACCACACTTATCAATTATCTCAAAAAATGTCAATGGCTTAAATTCCCCACTGAAGAGGTATAGATTGGCTGATCGGACTAAAAAACATAAATCATCTATTTGCTGTCTACAGGAAACACACCTCAAGTCAAAAGACAAATTAAAATTCAGAGTTAAGGGTTGGAAGTCAATTTTTCAGGCAAACCAAATTCAGAAGAAAAGAGGAGTTGCAATCTTATTTTCAGATACATGTGGATTTAAAGCAACCAAAATTAAAAAAAGATAACGAAGGTCACTTCATATTGGTCAAGGGAAAAATACAACAAGAAGACATTTCAATTCTAAATATTTATGCACCCAATTTAAATGCTCCCAGATTCTTTATTTTTTTTTCTGCAGTTTTTAGCTAGGGTTGGGTTTGAACCCACCACCTCTGGTATAGAGGACCGGTGCCCTACTCCTTTGAGCCACAGGTGCTGCCCCTGCTCCTAGATTCTTGAAACAGACCTTGCTTAGTCTGAGCAATATGATATCCTATAACAGCATAAAAACAGGGGACTTCAATACCCCTGTCTCAGATCTTTAGACAGATCCTCTAAACAGGAATTAAACAAAGATATTAGAGATTTAAATGAAACCCTGTAACAACTGTGCTTGATAGATGTATATAGAACACTTCATCCAAAAGATAAAGAATATACATTCTTCTCATAGTCCCATGGAACATTCTCCATAATTGATCATATCCTAGGACACAAAACAAACCTCAACAGAATCAAAAGAATTGAAATTCTACTTTGCATCTTCTCAGACCACAAGGCACTAAAAGTGGAACTCAACTCCAACAAAAACGCTCAACCTCACACAAAGGCATGGAAGTTAAACAACCTTATGCTGCATGACAGTTGGGTGCAGGAAGAAATAAAAAAGGAAATCATTAACTTCCTTGAGTATAACAACAATGAAGACACATGGTACCAAAACCTGTGGGATATAGCAAAAGCAGTCCTCACAGGAAAATTGATCACTTTAGATGCTTACATTTGAAAAACAGAAAGAGAGCGCATCAACAAACTCACAAGCCATCTTATGGAATTGGAAAAAGAAGAAGGATCTAAGCCTAAACCCAGCAGAAAAAAAGAAATATCCAAAATTAAATCAGAGATCAATGAAATTGAAAACCAAAGAATCATCTAGAAAATTAATGAAACAAGGAGTTGGTTTTTTGAAAAAATAAATAAAATAGATAAACCTTTGGCCAGACTAACTAGAAATAAAAAAGTAAAATCTCTAGTAACCTCAATCAGAAATGATAAAGGGGAAATAACAATCGATGTCACAGAGATACAAGAGATTATCTCTGAATACTACCAGAAACTTTATGCCCAGAAATTTGACAATGTGAAGGAAATGGATCAATATTTGGAAACACACATTCTCCCTAGACTTAGCCCAGATGAAATAGATCTCCTGACCAATTTCAAGCACTGAGATCAAAGAAACAATTAAAAAAATTCCCTGGTCTGGATGGCTTCACACCAGAATTCTATCAAATCTTCAAAGAAGAGCTTGTTCCTACCCTCCAGAAATTATTCCAAAAAATTGAGGAGGAAGGAATCTTTCCCAACACATTCTATGAAGCAAACATCACCCCGATACCAAAACCAGGAAAAGACCCAACTAAAAGAGAGAATTTCTGACCAATTTCACTAATGAATATAGATGCAAAAATTCTCAACAAAATCTTAGCCAATAGATTATAGCTTATCATCAAAAAAGTCATACATCATGATTAAGTAGGTTTCATCTCAGGGATGCGAGGCTGGTTTAATATATGGAAGTCCATAAACGTTATTCACTGTATTGACAGAAGAAAAACAAAGACTATGATGATCCTCTCAATAGATACAGAAAAAGCATTTGATAAAATCCAACATCCTTTTCTAAATAGAAGACTGAGGAGTATAGGCATAGGTGGCACATTTCTTAAACTGATCGGAGTTATCTATGAGAAACCCACAGCTAATATTTTACTGAATGGAGTAAAACTGAAACCTTTTCCTCTTAGAAATGGAACCAGACAGAACTGGAAGTTCTAGCCAATACAATTAGACAAGACAAGAAAATAAAGGGCATCTAAATAGGTGCAGAGGAGGTCAAACTCTCCCTTTTTGCTGATATGATCTTATAGTTAGAGAACCCTAAAGACTCAACCACAAGACTCTTGGAAGTCATCAAAAGAATACATTAATGTCTCAGGATATAAAATCAATGTCCACCAGTCAGTTGCTTTTGTATACGCCAACAACAGTCAAGATGAGAGGTTAATTAAGGATGCAACTCCCTTCACCATAGCCCCAAAGAAAATGAAATAATTTTCATTTAGATGAAAATCAGATTGTTCTTCTTTTTCCAATAATTTTTCATAATTTTCTTTATAGAGGCCCTTCACCTCTTTTGTGAGGTATCTAACAAAAGAGGTGAAGGACCTTTATAAAGAAAATTATAAAACCCTAAGAAAGGAAATAGCAGAGGACATTACATTAACAAATGGAAGAACATACCATGCTCATGGCTGGGAAGAATCAACATTGTTAAAATGTCTATACTTCCCAGAGCAATTTACCAATTCAATGCCATCCCTATTAAAATACCATCGTACTTTCAAGACTTGGAAAAAATGATTCTGTGTTTTGTATTGAACCAGGAAAAACCCTGTATAGCCAAGGCAGTTCTTAGTAATAAAAACAAAGCTGGGGGTATCATCATACTGGATTTTAGGCTGTATTACAAGGCCATAGTGGTCAAGACAGTATGGTACTGGCACAAAAATAGAGACATAGACATTTGGAATTGAATAGAAAACCAGGAAATGAAACCAACAACTTACAGCCACCTAATCTTCAATAAATCAAACAAGAGTGTCCAGTGGGGGAAGACTCCCTATTCAATAAATGGTGCTGGGAGAATTGGATATCCACATGTAAAAGACTGAAACTGGACCCACACCTTTCTCCACTCACAAAAATTGATTTAAGAGGTATAAAGGACTTAAATTTAAGGCATGAAATGATAAAATCCTCAAAGAAAGCATAGGAAAAACACTGAAAGATGTCAGCCTGTCTAAAGACTTTATGAGGGAGTCCACCATGGCGATAGCAATATCAGCAATAATAAACAAATGAGATTTAATTAAACTGAAAAGCTTCTGTACAGCTAAGGAGACAACAACCAAAGGAAATAGACAACCTACCCACTGGGAACTGATATTTGCATATTTTAAATCAGACAAAGCTTAATAACCAGGATCTATATAGAACTTCAATTAATCAACATGAAAAAAACCAACAATCCCATATATCAATGGGGAAGAGAGATGAATAGAATCTTCTCTAAAGATGATAGATGAATGTCTAGCAAACACATGAAAATATGCTCCTTGGCTCAGTGCCTGTGCGGGCTAAGGCGCCAG
>CAUYRH010043381.1:0-15405 GCA_963574655.1 Perodicticus potto | reverse complement strand
TCCCTGAGAAGTCTGGTACCGCTGTGTCGTAGGGGTTGTGGTTGTCTTTCTTGTGCTCTTGCTTGGTGTGCAGGATGTAGTGCAGGATGGTGTGCAGGATGGAGTGCAGGATGGTGTGCATGAATGGAGTGCAGGATGGAGTGCAGGATGGAGTGCTGGGATGGAGTGCAGGATGGAGTGCTGTTTGGAGTGCAGGTTGGAGTGCATGATTGAGTGCATGATGGAGTGCATGATGGAGTGCCGGGATGGAGTGCAGGATGGAGTGTAGGGATGGAGTGCAGGATGGAGTGCAGGATAGAGTGCTGGGATGGAGTGCAGGATGGAGTGCAGGATGGAGTGCCGGGATGAAGTGTAGGGATGGAGTGCATGATGGAGTGCATGATGGAGTGCAGGATGGAGTGCAGGATGGAGTGCATGATGGAGTGTAGGATGGAGTGCAGGATGGAGTGCTGGGATGGAGTGCAGGATGTAGTGTATAATGGAGTGCAGGATAGAGTGCTGGGATGGAGTGCTGTTTGGAGTACAGGTTGGAGTGCATGATTGAGTGCATGATTGAGTGCATGATTGAGTGCATGATGGAGTGCAGGATGGAGTGCAGGGATGGTGTGCAGGGTGGAGTGCAGGGATGGTGTCAGGATGGTGTGCAGGGGTTGTTTCCAGGATAATGCTGAGAATCCCCCATGCTGACTCACCTGGAATGGGGACACGGACATTGCACTGTGCTTTGAATGTCCGGGAGTATGTGGTCCCTTTAGGAGAAACAGGGTTTGAAATGCACATAGCCAGATTTTAATCTGTGGCAAATTATCCCCAACATTTCAACACATCAAAAACTTGACAGACGTTGTGATGATTTATTTTTTGTGTCAAGTCGACTGGGCTTCACAGCATCATGGGCCCATGCTCGTGAAATTCACTGTTCTTTTCATGTCCCTCCCATCCTGAAGGAGCTGGGTTGACACCACACTGGAATGGCTGTTTAGAGACCTGCTTACAGCACCAGCCCAGTGGTCACACCTTACAGAGCTGGGCAAGGATCTCCAGAAGCCGCTATGTGTTCTGAATCAGTGTCCTATACATGGTCCTGTTTCTCCCATAGCCAGCTTGGATTCATAAGTCCAGGAATCAAATGGTGGAAATAGGAATCGTATCAGTCACCATCATCCCTCTGACTTGCTTCCTGTTCCTGAGACTTTATGGTCTGCTGGCCTAGAGGTCTCAGCTCCACGGGGAGGAATGCTGCCACCAGGGGACACAGCAATGATTTCATCCAACTGGAAGTGAAGCCCCAGCCACGCTGGCTCCTCCTGCCTCTGAGTGGATAGGCTGATAACAGAGAAGGAAGGATTTGCCAGTGGTTAGAAACCCTGCAGAGCCAGGTTGGAAAACTTAAAGCCCCCAGGGGCCAAAAAGTAAAGCAAGTAAGTGAAGGTGTTTGCAATGTTAAGCCGACAGACATAGTCATTACTTACACAAATTAATTTATGCTTTCCTCTAAAAAATATACAGCTTCCTTGGTCTAGCTTTCATTTTCCTGGGTACTATATATAAGAACTACTTCTTTCTTTCTTTTCTTCTTCTTCTTTTTTTTTTTTTTTTTTTTTTTGAGCTAGGTCTTGCTCTGTCACCCAGGCTGGAGTGCAGTGGCATCATCATCACTCACTATAACCTTAAACTCCTGGGCTCAAGTGAACCTCCTTCCTCAGCCTCCCAAGTAGCTGGGACTACAGGTGTGCACCACCATACCTGGCTAATTTTCTATTTTCTTTAGAGACAAGATCTTGCTCTTGTTCAGGCTGGCCATGAAAAGAACTATTTCTTGACCTTAAGAGATGTGACTAAGTAAATGCAATGACCCTGGACTATGTATTCTTGGCTCAAGCACTGGAGACTGAGGTGAATTGAAGAATTACTCATCTCCACTCCATGATGCCAGGTGGAAATGGGCCCGGTATTATGAGATTTGATGTCCCAAGGGAAGCCAAAAAGCCAGATTTCCCTGCAAACTCCTGATTTTTAAATGCTGTCAATGCCCATATTTATTTACTTTAAACAATCTTTGAAGCCAATAAGACATATCAGTGCATCAGGCATAGAACCATGGTGGGGTCTGGAATTAACAACACCATGAGAATAAACAGTGAAACTGCAATAATAGCCAGGATGGTGAACATGTGTTTGATGTATGGTGAGTGCTGTGCTAAAGGCCGCAGCATCTGCATGAACTCATGTAAGCTTCACCACAACCCTATAAAAATGAGATATTATTATTTTTATAACTGGGAACACTGAGGCTCAGAGAGGCCTGAGCTCGCATAGAAAGGAAGGGGAACCAGAATTTACATCACTGGATTCCACAGTCAGGAACAGGGTTATTATCTTGGGGACTGAGGATGGGGTTTAGGAGGCACATGGCATTCTGAAATTATAGGTAAGTTTTTATGTGGGTACAAGATGAACGTGTTTTCCTCAGAAGGAAGTCTATAGCTTTTTATTTATTAATTTTATTTTTTATTTTTTTGAGACAGAGTCTCACTCTATTCTCCAATCTGTGGTGCTGGGGCATCATAGTTCACAGCAACCCCAAACTCATGGGCTAAAGTGCTCCTCTTGCCTCAGCCTTCTGAATAGCTGGGACTACAGGCACCCACCATAACACCCAGCTAATTTTTCTGTTTTTAGTAAAGACGAGGGTCTCATTCTTGCTCTGGCTGGTCTCAAACTCCTACACTCAGGTGATCCACCCACCTCGGCCTCCTGGAGTGCTAGGATTACATGTGGGAGGCACCGAGGCTGGTCTAATTCTCTCTCTCTCTTTTTTTTCTTTGAGAGAGAGTCTCACTCTGTTGTCCAGGGTAGAGTGCAGTGGCATCATCATAGCTCACTATAACCTCAAACTCCTGAGCTTAACCAATCCCCCTGCCTTAGTCTCCTGGGCAGCTGGGACTATAAGCGTATACCACTACATCCAGCTAATTTTTCTATTATTTGTAGAAATAGGATTTTTCTCTTGCTTAGTCTGGTCTCTAACTCCTGAGCTCAAGCAATCCTCTCTCCTTGGCCTAGAGCGCTAGGACTACAGGTGTGAACTACTGTGCCTGGTGAGAAGTCTATAACTTTCATAAATTTCTCAAAGGTATTAGAAACTCCAGAAAGGTGAGGAGTGACTGATACAGGACTGCGAGTAATTTGGGGCCAGAGAAACCAGTTCTGTGAACTAAGGGGTGGAGCTGGACGGTCAGGGCCTAGGGAGAAAGAGCTGGAGGTGAAGGGAGACGGCGCTCTCTTGACTGCTGCTGGTGAAGACAGAGAGAGCAGGAAGCTGGGAAGATGTCATAGGCTAAAGGAGACCCAGGCATGTCTGTCTGCTAAAGAAGGCTGCCAGTGTAGAGAAAGAGCTGGAGGAATTTCTGGTCCCCATAAAGCATGGATGTTTTGGAAAAGGGCAATGCCTTGGCTACCGGCACAAGTATCCCAAGAAAGCTGGTTGAGTTGCACCAAAGTAGGGTTTAACAGAAGGAGTGATAGTTCTGTCTTCTTTTCCGGCTCTGCCAGGAGAGATTTTTTCTACCTGCCATCTCCCACCCTGTTCTCCAGTGTGGCTCCTGCTCTCAGCCCACTCAGCTGCAGAACTGGGATGTGATGCCCTGGAGGCTCTGTTCTAACAGTGTGTGGCTTTTTTTTCCAGTTTTATTTTATTTATTATTTATTTTTTATTGTTTTTATTATTAAATCATAGGGGAGGGGTGAGGTTACAGTGTGTGTCTTTTACACAGCCCCGTCTCCACTTCCCTCCAGGACTGGGGATGGCAACTGCCTCTTTGCACTCTCCAAGAAAGGTGGCATCCCCAAGCTCCTGCATGTGATTGCTTCTTTGGCTTAATTATCACTCAGATTCATTTGATCTCAGCATTACACTAGGAGCCCTTCTAATAGCCAGGAATGGGGGATTATTGATTGCTGGAACCAAATCCTTCTGAAGTACTCCCTGATGTCAGTCTTGAATGGCTGTATCTATTCAATTCATTATTTTATCCAACAGCTATTTACGGAGCCTGAAATGCTGAGCACTGGCTAGGGGCAGAGGGGCACAGTGATGAACAGACAGGTCCATTTCCCTGCACTTGTGGCATTCATCTACATACGTAGTTGGTATATTTTAAACCTGTCTATACCTCTTCTAGATCGTGGTTCCCTGGCCATAGCCTCAAGACAGTCTCATGCTGTGTGGGGTTTGCTCTTTCATGCAATCCTGTCCAAGCATCACTCACTAATGATCATCGTGTATTCCTGCCTCTCATGGTCATGTCTTTTGCCTTGATCCATTCCAAAGTCCTTCAGACCCTTTACACTCTGGGTCTGAAGGACTTGAGAAGACAGGTTTAAAATATATCAACTACGTATGTAGATGAATTTAAAAGGGCAAGATACTGCGAATGTGTAACATGGCCCTGGAGTCACAGACGTTTCTAAGGATATAGATTTTTAGGTGAGATGTGAATAAAAAATCAGATTAACTAGAGAAAAAAGTGGACCAGAGGTAGTTGGAAGGCGAGGGGCAGTTCAGGTAGAAGGAACTTCACAGCATTGTGGATGGAGAAAGAATGCCCCATTCAAGAGAAGCCCTAACCACGAGTAGGGATTGTAGGAGAGATAGGTGTGGGCTGGCGGCAGTAGCCATTTCTTAGCAGAATCAGGAGGTCTAAGTACAATTTCCTGCACTTTTGCTTGCACCTCTCAAAAACCATTTCTAGGGATAGCAAATTTCCCAACTTAAGAGTCTCTCCTCCTAAGAGTGGAGGCCAAAGGCTCACTTCCTTACACCCCTGGCAACTAGGATGCAGGTGTTTTTCCTAAGTAACTTCCAACCCTAATTATCTGGTCCTGATAGATATTCTGAGTGACCTGACATTGTCCCTTTCTTCTCAAAGTAGCTAAAATAGATTTTGTTGTTTGCAATTAGCAACCTGACGACACAGGATGGATGATTAAGTAAATAGAGAGAAAATGGTGGGAAAACAGCTACGTACAAAAGGAAAAGATAGTATGATGTGTCTAGGAAAACATAATAGTTCAGGATACACATTTCCCAATTTCTAAGAAGGAAATGTCTCCAGCGCAGGAGCAAACATGTCTTATGGTTGCTTTTGTGTTTCTGATATGACTGGGAGCTAGTTGTCCTGCCTTGTTTAGAAGATCAGGGGCATGGAACATAGACAAACCTGTAGGAAGGGAAATATTGAGTATGATGAACACAGTATCTTGTTTGTGAAGTTAGGGTATTACTTGCATCTTCTCAGACCCTTTAGTCACTTTCCACAGCTATGTATGGAAAAACACACTTCTGAGAACCACATGTCCTGGGCTGGAGACCACAACCTGTTAGCTGTGTGGTCCTAGGGCATGAGACCACTTCAATTCTTTGATCCTCAGCTGTATAAAAGAGGTAATACATGATTCTATGACACAGTACCTAGGAAACATTTTGTAAACTATATGGTGCTGAATAAATGTGGTAGTTGGTTCCTATCATCTTTGTGGTGCTGAAATAGATGTAAAAAAAAAATAATAAAAGGTAAGATTATATCAGTGGGTCCGCGGGTTTAGGTGGGGGACTGAGGCCACGGGTTGAAAGCAGTCAAGATCAAGAAAGAAACTTCTATTAACAAGGTGATTAAGAATACTGTATCAGAGCTCTTGTGGTTGCAAGTGACATGAAACTCATGCTAGAGTGGCTTCACTAACAAACACAAACCACACCATTCACCCTTTGTATAATCAAAAAGCTCAATGATTCAGGCACAACTGAATTCAAAGACTCACATAAGGAAACCGCAGCCCTGCCTCTGTCCAGCTCTTGCTCTATTTTTGTTGCTGACCATTCTCATGCAGACACATCCTCTATTCATGCCACCAGGAAGGCTGCAGCAGCCCCAGACATGGTTTCGTTTCAGACACTTTCATAAGAATCTTCCTGCATCTTATTGGTTCAAACCAAATGACATACTCACACCTAATTCAATCACTTATGACTGAGGGAATGTGATAATCTATCTGGCCAATCCTGAGTCAAATGTGCCCATCTGGAGCCAATCAGGGCCTGAGAATGGGGTGGGGTCATTTACACCATAGGGACTGACAAACAAAACAACTACCTTTGGGCGGCGCCTGTGGCTCAGTGAGTAGAGCACCGGCTCCATATACCAAGGGTGGTGGGTTCAAACCCACCCCAGCCAAACCGCAACAAAAATAGCCAGGCGTTGTGGTGGGCGCCTGTAGTCCCAGCTACTTGGGAGGCTGCAGCAAGAAAATTGCCTAAGCCCAAGAGCTGGAGGTTGCTGTGAGCTGTGACATCATGGCATTCTACTGAGAGTGACAAAGTGAGACTCTGTCTTAAATAAATAAATAAAAACAACTACCTTTGATAGTTACTGACCGTGGGCACCTACTATGCCTTGAAGAATCTGAGTGAGACCCATTAAAAGAAAAATCACGTCTAAAACCACTGCAAAAGCCACAAGATTTGCATCATTGTTTCTGACTGGAAGGAGCCAGGGACTTCTAGGAGTTTCTGGTTCTAAGGGTGACTTGATTGCTGTTCAGTGAATAGACCGTTTACATCTAATGACTCGTCTAAATTTCTGCAGAGCTCCCACATCTGTTCTTTCATTTGATCTAAATTTAACAACACTCCTATGAGTCAGAGACATTGAGTAATTTGCTTAAAGTCACACAGCTAAGCCAGGTTTTCTGCCTCCCAGGTTATAAACAAAACAGTAGGTCCACCCATCTTGATCCTGGGGTACTTAGGAGGAATGTTTTGGGGAAGTTAGAGAGGACAAAGGCAGAAGTACAGACTTATAAATATTAAAGATTATGAAGGCAGAAGATGAATCAGACAGACTTAGTCCCTGTGCGCATAAACTCAGGGCCAGTGGGGCCCAGACAACAAAGCTGACCACTGCTTGTGCTTCCCTGTCATCACCGGTAGGCATGACCCCTTCAGGGAGCTCCTTCTGACCTGATCCGTGGCAGCGTTCTTCCAGCGCTGATGGGAGTGAGTGAGTCTGCACCTTTATGGACCACAACCTCCCCATTTTAATTATTAAGTTGCTGCATTATTAACTGATCTGCTGTGTGTGGCAGAAAGCCAAGGGCCAGAACTCCACAGCAACGATTCATTCCTGGGGGAGCCTCCAGGCCGATGGTTCTGAACTGTTCTCAAACACCTTAAGAACTTGAGCGACAGGGGCCTTCCTTCCAGAAAAATGCATAATTTGCCAGCAATTTCAGGATTCAGCTAAGAATATGGCTGCGAATATTTCCTCCTAATGTCCTGAGGAGTTCCCCACGTCAGGCCTCGTATTGTCCCAGTTCCCCTATATTTCTTGGTCTCTTGCTGAGTAATAACAACCTCCTAAAGGCAGCCTTGGGGAGATGAGGTAAGGGAAGAGATTAGGAGGTGGGACTTAATAGCACAGACCTACATTATCTGCAGAAGAGAGGAAAATAAACGTTTTCTTTGCTTCACAAGGACCCGGCCACACAGAACTTTACTCAGCTATTCCCCTGCGGGGAGTGTGCGGGCCTGTGCATTCATCCCCCTACTCCACTCATGCATACACCACTTCAAGCCTTTTCTTCATTCCACCTGCACTGTGACTATTTTTCTTTAAAGCAATACCCTGATGCATAAGTTTCTTTTAGAGGGAAACTTTATATCACTACTATAAATGTAGAACCACAAATATTGTTTGAAAAGAATTAAATACTCAGAAAACAAAACAGTAGTATTAAATGCTAGCTAGCCTTGATAGCTGTCCTTCAGTCTGAACCCAGAGGTGTACTTTCTATTTAAGAAAAGGGGCGGCGCCAGTGGCTAAGGGAGTAGGGTGCCAGCCCCATATACCGAGGGAGGCGGGTTCAAACCCAGCCCCAGCCGAACTGCATCAAGCGGGCGCCTGTGGTCCCAGCTACTTGGGAGGCTGAGGCAAGAGAATCGTTTAAGCCTAAGAGCCGGAGGTTGCTGTGAGCTGTGACTCCACAGCACTCTACCAAGGGCGATATAGTGAGACTCTGTCTCTACAAAAAAAAAAAAAAAAAGAAAAGGAGATAATGGCGGTGGGAGTGTGGGAGTGGAGTGGGAGGGGAATAGCAAGGAAAAGAGAAGTTAGACACCGAACTGTGACTTGATATTATCCAGAAGGACTGAAATGATGGCAAGAAGGCACTCACTTGTTCACTAAATGACTCTTAGGTCATTCTTCACCCCAGTTGGAAAGTACTCTGATTCATTTAACAAATATCTATTGAGTTTCCAACAAAGTGTTCTTGGCCTTGAGGGAATGAGAGTACATGGCGATTAGACCAGGGGTCCTACTTTCCTGAAGGGACTATTCTCATAGTGAAGACAACTAAACAGAAAATAAAATAATCTCAAATGGTGGTTGAGTGCTGTTTTTAAAAACTAGCAAAGGGTTACAATAGTGAGTTGGAGGCACGAGGGTGGACTACACAGGCTGGAGGAGATATGGTCCATGTGTGAGTGAAACTGGAGTTTCCAACAGAAAAGTCATGTTCAGAGCCAGCTGCTCAAGGAGTGGGAAAGTGGTCAGCTGCTGCAACTTAATATCCCAGGCATAATCTGAAGGACACTGCAGACATCTGCCCTTCGCCCCCAATTCAATCAGAAAGCAAAGCAGATGTTGTCTTAATAGTTTTCTAGTCCAATGGCCAAGAGAAAACAAAACATGTCATACATGTGGTTGTGTTTAAAGGCAAGATTACAACACGTGTCCAACAAACGTTAGATGTAGCTGGAGCAAGGGATTGCATGGGTAAGTGCAGCAAAGTTAATCTAATTAACTGCAAATGAAGAAGCTTGTTTTTAAGTTTGGCCAAAAGAACGGTCAGAAGTACACACGGTATTTACAATGCTTTTCTCTCTTCCTTCTTTGTAAGGCCCCGACCTGCCATCATGTTTTTAAATGTTCAAGAGCTAGAGATAAAGTTTCTGTTTGCTGTTTGGGGCTGATTGCTACAGAGGCAAAGGTTCAACGCGCTTTTGAAGTTAGATTGTTAACAAAATAGATTGGTAGCAATGCTTTTGATTGCAATTGATTAATATCCGGTCCCCAAGATGGAGATGGCACTGTCTCGTGAGACATGTAACACTCTTAGGGTTCACTGCTCTTATCTTGTCCCCCATCCCTGCCTGAGAGCTCAGTCCCTCCGCATCCCAGCACCACGGCTTCACTTAGAGGACCCAGGACGTGGGTATAAACCTCTAAAAAAACAGTTCATGAAGTCTTAGGCTTAATACTGGCTTCTTAAGTGCTAGTGATTCCCAGGGCAGGGAGGGGTGGGAGGTGACAAGGGTGAAAAGCTGATTTTAACGCTGTTTTGAGGGCCTCTTAAATCAACTTTGATGGGAACTGGAGAGACTGGGGGAGGATTATGGATTAAGTTCATTCCATTTAAAAGAGCTCATTCAAATATAAGGAAAAGGCCAGATGATGACAATACTAGGTTTACAAACCACAGGCAGTTTGCCTCGCGATCCTCTGCAGCTTGAAAACTTCAGGGTCACGACATTTTAGGCTGTCTGAGGCACAGGGGTTATGAGCTCTGGACTCGGGTAGCACTTCAGATCCCACCTCTCCTATTTACTCAAACTTCACTTTCCTTGCCTGTGAAATGGGTGGAAGACCTCCTGCCTCTCAGAGTTGTTCCAAGGATGGGAGACGACACTCGTGAAAATGACAAGATCAGGTTTGCCACGTGGTTTGCGTGTGCATTCCGTGAGCAGTGGGTTATCTCTGCCGCCCTGCACCTTCTCCGGATCCTCTTTCTTCCCCGGCCTTCTCTGGTTTCCTCTTGTGGCTGCCTGCAATCTCTGTGATGTCATCCACCTCCTGATCTTTCAAATTCTTCCTTAGATCAGACATTTTTTTAGGGGCAGTGGTGGGTGACAGCCATCAATTCAAGCTGTGGTCAAGGAGATCACTCCACCCGGCTGACTGGAAATTCCCAAGTGTGTTCCATGTAGCATTAACTAATGCCTATGAGCATTCCTTGGCAGAGTTAAAAAAAAAAAAAAAGGAATTCTGTGGTTATATCAACTTGGGAAATACATAGAGACTCAGAGTGCACATTAGTATATTAAAGATTCCTGGGAATCCTGCAGCAAATAAACCCATTCAGCTTTGTTTATGTGAACTCCCCATCTGACCTAGTGACTTCCTGTCATCCTGACTTTTTTCTCTGAGTGCTTTCCTTTCAATCCTCTCAACTCAACCTGAATACCATTCTCTTTTCCCAACTTTGCAGATGTGGAAATAGGGCTCAGTGACTCATGCATGATAGCTCAACAAGCTGGGCAGCTCCAGATGCAGCTGCTTTCTCCCTGAATCCAGCCTTTCCAGAGCCAGTGCTCTCTCCCTGAGTCCAGCAACTGCAGAGCCAGTGCTCTCTGCCTGAGTCCAGCAGCTCCAGAGCCAGCTGCTCTCTCCCTGAGTCCAGCAGCTCCAGAGCCAGCTGCTCTCTCCCTGAGACCAGCAGCTCCAGAGCCAGCTGCTCTCTCCCTGAGACCAGCAGCTCCAGAGCCAGCTACTCTCTCTCTGACTCCAGCTCCAGAGCCAGCTGCTCTCTGCCTGAGTCCAAGTCTCTTTTCTCTAGAAGAATATAGCTCAATATATCCCTTTCTAGTTAAACAACCATGCACAGCATCTATAAATCACTGCCTGGGCAGTGATTACATTGTCTAACGATTTCATTTTTTCCACAATGAGCAAACCAGAGAGAGGAAGTAACTTGTGCAAGCTACAGAATTAGATGTGGCAGAGCCAGAACTGGCTCAGGCTGTATGTTGTGCACAGGACTCACTTGTGTGGCTCAAGCCCCTCCATTGTCTTCTTTAGATTTTTCCTTCCTCCAACATCACAGCAATGTTATCCAATAGCTCTTTCTGTGATTATGGAAATGTTTTCTAGCTGTGCTGTCCAGAGCAGTGACCACCACCAATTTTTTTTTTTTTTTTTTTTTTTGGTATAGAGTCTCTCTTAGTAGCCCTTAGTAGAGTGCTGTGGTGTCATAGTTCACAGCAACCCCAAATGCTTGGATTTGAGCAATCCTTTTGCCTTAGCCTCCCAAGTAGTTGGGACTACAGGTGCCCACCACAACATCTGGCTAATTTTTCTATTTTTAATAGAGATGGGGTCTTGCTCTTGCTCAGACTGGTCTCACATACCTGAGCTCAAGCAATCTGCCTGCCTTGGCCTCCCAGAGTGATAGAATTTTAGGTCTGAGCCACCGCACCTGGCCTGGTTACTGCTAACTATTGATCTCTTCAGATGTATCTAGTACAAATGAGGAACTAAATTTTTAATGCTGCTTACTTTTTAGTTAATTTACATTTAAACAGCCACATGTGACTCATGGCTCCCATAGTGAACTGGGCAATTCTCAAGGAGAGAAGTCATACCCATTCTATAAATTCAATCAGTGCAATTAGCATATGAATAGAAGATTCTTGTGCAATAATCAAGGTAAACTACTTGGACCTGTTAGGGGCCAAATTCAGTTTTCTTTCATGGCAGGTCATAACCTGATACGCCTTTGTGCAAGCTGTTCCTCCCTTCCCTGGCAACATCCTACCCATTCTTCTAATCCTGGCTCAAACCCACCCTCCTTCAGGAAGGTTTGCTGCTCTGTCTTCTCCTCACCAAGCAGAGCGAAGGAATTCTTCTTTGGAACTCCCACACTCCTATATTTGTTTCCAGATGGATGAAAGAGAGGAGGGTTTCTGTTTTGCTGAAATCCCTTTGGTGAGCAAGTGGATGTGAGAGGAGAGAGTTTGCTTGGGCAAACTTGAGAAAGATAAAGAAGACATAATTAGAAAAGAGTGGTGATGTATGATTTAACCTTCTCCATGACTGCCCTTACAAAATCATCAGTAAAAATAGACATTATAAGCAATGGATAAACCTCACAATGGTGAGAGAGGAAAGCAAATCACATGCTTTGTAATAGAAGTACTCAACATACCAGGAATAGAAGGGAACTTTCTCAACCAGATATAGGGCATCCATGAAAAACCAGAGCTGATATCACCCTTAATGGTGCAAGACTGAATGCTTCCGCCCTAAAATCAGAAACAAAAAAAAGATGCTCATGATTGCCTCTTCTAGTCAACATTGTGCTGGGAAAATTCTAGCTAGAACAATTAGGCAGGAAAACAAAATAGAAGCCATCTAGATTGGAAAGGAAGAAGTAAAACTATTTCTTTTTGCAGTTACATAATCTTGTACATAGAAGATTGTAAAGAATACAAACACACACAGACAGACCCATTAGAATGGCTAAATGAGTTAGGTAAGGTTCTTGGATACAAGTTCAATGCCCCCAAACCAATTGTATTTTTTCTCAAGGTTGACAAGGAGAAAAATTGAAAATGAAAGTAAGAATATGTGATCTATAATAGCATCAAAAAGAATAAAATACTTAGGAATAAATTTAGCTGAAAGTGTGAGACTTTCACAATATTTATAAAACATTATTGGAAGAAATTAAAAAGACCAAAATAAATGGAAAGACATCTCATGTTTACAGACTGGGAGACTTAATATTGTTAAGATAACAGAACTCCTCAAATTGACCTCCAGATTCAATGCCACAGCAAAATATCACCTAATTTCTTTGCAGAAATAAAAACTTGATCCTAAAATTCATATGAAAGTTCAGGGGACTCAGAGTAGTCAAAGCAATCTTCAAAAAGAAGAACAAAGAGGACACAAAGTTTCTAATTTCAAAACTTGCTGCAAAGCTGCAGCTAATCAAGACAGTAGGGTCTGGGGCGGTGCCTGTGGCTCAAATGAGTAGGGTGCTGGCCCCATATACCGGAGGTGGGGGTTTCAGACCCAGCCCTGGCCAAAAACTGCAAAAAAAAAAAAAAGGCTCGGCACCTGGGGCTCAACGGGCTAAGGCGCCAACTACATACACCTGAGTTGGCGGGTTTGAATCCAGCCCGGGCTCGCCAAACAACAATGATGGCTGCAACCAAAAAATGGCCAGGTGTTGTGGCGGGCGCCTGTAGTCCCAGCTACTTGGAAGGCAGAGGCAGGAGACTTGCTCGAACCCAGGAGTTGGAGGTTGCTGTGAGCTGTGATGCCATAGCACTCTATTCAGGGTGACAGCTTGAGGCTCTGTCTCAAAAAAAAAAAAAAAAAAAAAAGTAAGGACTTGCCCAAGTAAAGACACACAGATCTCTGGCCTAGGAACTGAGAGTCTAGAAATTAACCTTCACATTTCTGATCAATTAGTTTTCTGCAAGGGAACAAAAACAATTCAGTTTAACAAATGGTAATGGGACAACTGAATAGCTACATGCAAAAGAATAAAGCTAGGCCCTTAATTACACCATAAATAAACATTAAATCAAATTGATTGAAAGACCTAAATGTAAGAGCTAAAATGATAAAACTTTCAGAAGAAGAGATAGATGTAAATTTTCATGACACACGGCCTTCTGGATCCTTGAGTGTGGTCCTTTGACTGAATCCAAATTTTACAGAACAAATCCTTTTAATAAAGGAAGTTTGGATTCAGTGGAGGGGCCACACTTAGGGACCTGGAGGGCCATGTGTGTCCTTGAGACCACAGGTTCCTCACTTCCAAATGAAAAAATCTTATTCTTCAAAGCCAACATCAAGAAAATGAGGATAACCCACAGAAGGGGAGAGAATTTTCACTAATTATATGTATGTTAAGAGATTAGGATATATCTGTATCAGAGGTATATATGATAAGAGACTAGACTTTTTTTATATATCTAGAATACATAACTATTATAACTTAATAATCAAAGACAACCCAATTAAAAATAGGCAAAGGACCTGAATAGACAGTTCTCCAAAGAAGATAAACAAATGGTCAAAGAGCACAAGAGGTGCCCACATCCCACTGATCAAGGGGAAGCAAATCAGAACCACTAGGGCAGCTAGCATACAAAGACAGACAGTAATGACTGTTGGCAAGGATGCAGCAAAATTGGATCCATAGTACATTGATGTGGGAATGTAAAGTAGTACAGAGCTTTTGCAAACATTTTGGCAGTATCTCAAAAACTTAGACATAGAGTTACCATATGACTCAGCAATTTGACTCCTAGGTATATAGAAGAGAAATAAAAAACATGTGTCTACACAAAAACTTGTACATGAAGGTTCATAGCAGTATTAGTTAAAATAGCCAAAAAAGGAAACCACCCAAATGTTTGACTGATGAATGAGTGAATAAGATGTAGCCCATCCATAAAATAGAATGTTGGTTGTTAATAATGAACTGATACATACTATAACATGGATAAACTTTAAAAACATTATGCTAAGTGAAAGAAGTCAGATACAAAAGGTCAATTATTCTATTATAAATGGAATTTCATGTCTGGGGAATCTAGAATAGGCAAATCTATAGAGACAGAAAGGAAATTAGTGCCAAGGTCTGGAGGGGGTAGGGGAGATCAGCGGATGATGGCTGAGAAAGTGGTGGGTTTCTTTCTGGGGTATTGAAAATTTTCTAAGATTGTGATGATGGCTGTTCAACTCTGTGAATATACCAAAAGCCATGGAATTGTGTATTTTAAATTGGTGATTGGTATGGCACGTGGATTATGTTTCAATAAAATTGTTTTTTAAAAAACAGGTTGCATATGCATGCATACAACATATCATTTTTAGAAAAAGTATGCAAACAATACTGCTGTTGAGGAATGCATACAAGTGTGGTGAAGGCATACAGACATGCAGGTCAATGACAAAAGCACGGGCTCTGTGGTTTGGGTAGTTGTAAGCCCAGGAGGGGATGGTTAGTGTGTCAGGGAGACACAAGATGCTTAAACTATACTTGTAACTTTTGATTCTTAAGCTTGGTGGTGGGATATAATATTATTCCACATACCTTTTTGTTAGCTTGAAATTCTTTGTGGAATAAAATTTCATAGACATTCTCCAAGGTTGCAGAAACTGGACATGTGTGTTTAATGCCGTGAGGTGGGGTCTGGCTTCAGGGAACCCTGGACTGTGTGAGTGCGGGGCTGCATGGAGGAGAGATGATCCCTTTTAGGGTCTCCACATTCATCACCTGAATTGGATCCAGCAATCTCTGGTACTATCTCTGGAGCATTCATTGCCCTGGGTGATGTTCAGCAAAAAATCACCTGTGCTTTGCAGCTAGCCAGCCTTGGTGTGAACCCCCACTCTACTCTCTTTTTTTTTTTTATTGAATCATCACTGTGTACAATAATTCAATCATGGGGTACAGTGTGCGGGCTTCAGATACAATCGGAGATATTTTCATCAACCTGATTGCGATAACATTCAAGAGACTTTCTCATTACTATGTGAGAAC